>BOSO01003572.1:0-66909 GCA_018403395.1 Gorsachius goisagi | reverse complement strand
ACATCAGTGTGTTATCAACATTCTTCTAGTACTAAATCCAAAGCACAGCACTATGCTAGCTTCTGTGAAGAAAATTAACTCTGTCCCAGCCGAAACCAGGACACTATTCAGTCGTGTAACTCCATATTGGGTTTTGCCTCCTGGGAATGAAATGAAGGAGTACTAGTGATGCCAAAAGTAACTAGTGATACATTATCTGATGACCAAAAGAAGACTGAAGAAGCTTTTGGGCAGTCTATGTTAGCAGAGGATTTAACCCTCCATATTCAGATGGCATCACATTGGAAAAGCTCTTCCAGATGGAGGAAGTGCTTTCCTCCCTACCCACCCTTAAACAGCAAAAAGAAGGAAATGGAAATGTTGGCTGGCTTTTTTTCCTCACCAGAATTCCAGGTGCATTTAAGAAAATGCTTTTTAATTGTCCCTGTGGTGCATAGCTCTGGCACTTGCCCATGCTTTAGCCTGGCTAGAGAATATGCTCCTACTGAAACGCTCCTGGCCGGTGGTGTAACAAATGCTCATTGGGATCGGGCTGATACGCAGTATTGCAGCAGGGAGCTGAGGGCTTGGGGGCAGAGGCAAAAATAAGACAATGAAACGTTAATCTTTTCAGATAGATGCAATATGCTGTACAGCTTCCCAAATCTGACCGTCTCGCTGAACACCCAGGTGGAGCCAAGCAGGCGCTGGGTCTATTGCTCAGGGAGCAGGGACCCCCACACTGTACATCCTGGAGGGTAACTGGTAGGTACTTCTTGGGGTGAGGGGAAGAGAAGGGTAGGATGCTGCAGATATGTGATCATGCTCGCCATTGCAGTGGAGAAAAGTCATGTCTGAGAGTTGAGGTGCAATTACTGAAGGGTTAAGAGCAAAGTGGCTCTGTTGTTGTCCTAAACTCTTTAAGGAAGAAAAACCTCTCTCCTGTTGATTTCCGCGGTGTATGTCCTAGTTATGCAGGCTGTGTGCTAGGGGGTCGGGATTTGAGCCAGTGTTTGGCAACTCCAGAAATCAAAGACTTAGCACTTCAACTCATTTGCAAGTACCGTATAATGAGCTTTGAGAATTCCTCTTTAGTCTGCGTTTGCTCTCATAAGGAGTTCTGTAGTCCATGTATATTAGGGCAGCATAAATGACAGATGAGTCAAAGCCTTTTTCAGTCTCTTCTCTTTTGAACGTGAAGAAGAATTGTCTGACTTGACTGTCTATGCTCTCCTGAAATTAATTAGAGCTTTACTTCCACTACTTCAAGTCTCAGTGAAAGTTTGTTTCCTACTCATCACGATGACAGTGCAAAGGTTCTTAAACAATATTTATCAGCAAGTTCAACACTTTCTGGTTCCCCAAAAAACCTCAAAGGTGAGAATTTGGGTTCCTTCCTCCCCATTTCCAGATTTCAGTAAGGTGACTAAAATCCTGAAGTTAGAAGAAAATTTGGTACAGAACTCCGATTCAGCCTTGTTGAGTGAAGAGGGGACAAATCCACTAAAGACTACAAAACCAAGCTGGATCATAACTGAAGTATGCTTCAAGGTTCTCTGTGTGAGCTTTCTAACTGCGTGGAATAGACATTGATACGGTTTTGTTCTCATTTGCCTTATTTTGAAAACTTATTTTTAAATTTTAAGCTGTATTTTAGACATTAGTTTTGAAAAGTGTCTGATATTGGGCTGACTCCCACTGAAGTCAGCAGGAACTTAAAGTCATGAAGTGACCATAAACCAAACTCACCAGAGTGACCAGTTGTGATGGAAAAGAAAGGAGAATGGTCCTACCAGGGAATAAGGTGACTCCTTGGGACTCGGAAAAGCTGCTTTGGTAGCAGACTTTAGGGTGGTATCAACGCATCACTTCTTTCATGCTTCAGTTTCCCTGGCTCCATAAAGAGGATATTTCCTTACCCAGCAGGAAATTATCTGAGATACCTGGCAAATAAATGGCGTTATGAGTGCTGGCTCTTACAGCTGACTAAGGCTGCCCTTCTCTCTAGCGTAACGGTGACTGCAGGTCTCTGGAGCAGTAACAACACTTTCTGGTGTTACCTTGAAATCAGGGCCACAAGTGGCAGGCTTGAAATCCCAGTAAGAAGCAATGGTGTGACTGTGGGTCTGTGTACTTAGAGAAGTTCTGGCACTGTAGCTGAATCACACCTTGATATTCCTGCAGATGGCAGTGGTACGTGTTCTGGACGCGGGGCATCTCCAAGAGTTATGCTGCTTGTCTTCTGAAAAATGGTGAAGTTACAGCTCTTGCTGCGGTAAATATTTTCTTGGGGTTCGGCTTTAGGCCTTGCAGCGGATTGTATGACTGCCTCCCCAACACCAGCCAAAACAGCCCCTTCCTGAAGGTCCCCTCCAAAAGGAAAATAGGAATTCTCATACAGGCCAGGGCTGTCTGAAAGGTGAGAAGGAGCAAGAACCAAATCTGAGCAAGATATTTGGGCCAGTACAATCCAGCCTGCTTCTTGCTATGTCGTTATTCAAGGTTATCTACCCCTGAATAGCGGGAGAAGTCACACACGCAGGTGCCCCTTTGTGTCCAATTTCATTAACAATTGACAAACTAAAGACAAACACAGGCTATCCAAAGTTGTGCTGGTTGTAACACTAAATACAAACAGCTTCCTAGGAGTATTTTGATAAGGACAGCTAAATAAGGGCAGGGTGGAAGTGCAAGGCTGCTGTAAATAACCTTTTATATGTGTATGTTTATATATACACACAGTATTTTCATTTTAATTTTTATATATGTATATAACTATATATGTATAATTTCTGGGGCAACATTTGGGCTTCAAATTGGACAAACTTTTTAACGTTTGTGTTTGTTCACTGGGTAGATCTTCCCAAAGAGAGCTGACCCCACTGTTAATTAAAGGGCTCTTCAGTCCTGCCTGACAATCTCAACTTTTGGTGACAGCAGCAGGAATTAATATTGTCATCTTACCTGCTGTGACTCTGGTTTAAGATAAAATTAATAGATTGCCACATTAATTTCTGACAATTAGAAATTAGGCTCTGCTGTCCCAAAATATAGTTGCATACCTGGTCAGTTTTGATGATATATCCCTGCTGGTGATCACTTGGAATGAAATAGAGGACCCAATGCTTAAGTACTTACTACAAGATCTATTCCTGCAAAAATCTTGCTTTGCGTGGTTGCTGTCTCTCTTGCCTATCACCCTCTTAGCTCCGCTATAGTAAACAGCATGAACTATACTTTCTTCCACATGCCTTTTAAAATGCCTCTTGCTATGAAGACAGAACCAAGAGGAACGCTTGATGCAGATTACGCTGTGAGCTCTGCTGCTGTATAACGAAGGGGGAAAATGGGGAAAGGAAGGATTTGAATCCTGACTTCTTGTGGCTGAATGGAAACAGAAAAAATGTGGGGGAAAAAACTTTCTAGACTGGGATCTTGAGCTAGAAGTAAGCTCCTTGCACTACAAAGAGTTCAAATTATGAATTATAACTGAAGGAGGCTTTTTATTTCTAAAAGGTGCGTCGATTTGTATCCTCCCATCACGAAGGAGACCAAAGTGCCAAATCTGAAAGTTTCATCATAGATTAATAGTAGAAAACTATTTGTATGTGAACTTGAGATAAAAGCTCAAGGGAGAGAGGGCAGGGAGGTGGGGAATGTAGCAAGTCTCTCTAGAGCATATTCTCCTCTAGAAAGAAAACAAGATGAGTCCTAAGCAGAGATATTTAATATCTCTTGATAATAGAAAAAGGGGCAAATTCCACTCAGTGCTCATCTGAATCCCCAAAGCTGCACATGACGAAGAACTTTATTCTATTTAGATCTCATCAAAATCTTTTCACTTCTCACCAGGAAAAATGTGATTCTGATCATCATCAGCCTCTATTAAATTCTGGGTTTGTGCTATCATATTTGTCATTTTATGAGCTGGTGCTCAGTGCAAAAATAGAAATATTAATGCATGCTGATGCTTGTATTGGATCTAGCATACAAAGGAGCAGTTCAAGAGATAGAGGCATCTGGCAGGCTGCCATTTAGAGATGAGAAAATAATAATTCAAATGTGATAAGAATGTTACAAATACCCTGTATATGGGAGCAGTAAAATTCTTGTCTGCCTTAATACCTTGCTATTTCTGGGTTACTCCAAGTCCAGTGCATGTATTTTGAAAAATGGACATGTTCAGTGGAAAGAAAAAGTTTGGATTTTAACCACAGTGTAATTACTAGAGATTAATCAAGCTCCTTGGTGACGGGGAGGGACTGAAATAATTTCAGCTGCTCAGGTTTCAGAATTGTCTGATTACTTTTAGGCTTCCGTGTAACTGATGAAAACATAGAATATGGGCTGGGGGCAGAGAGGGGAAAGGTTATTAGCAGATCAGTCCTGAATGTGCATTTATTTCTGCTCTCGGCAATTATAGCTGTCATTGCTGCTTGCTGGGGATTTTGTTTCCCTGGGAGAGGAGGCCATCAGAAAAACAAACCCACGGCAACCAGTACAGCTTGTCTGCTAAGAAGACAAAGCTTGATTGTTGTGAGAGACACTACCTTAATAATGAGCACTTCTGTTACTCCTGGAACTTGGCACTTCACTAGCTCTTCTCTGAACACGCAGACTTCACAACCGACTGTTTACATGCACCTGGACAGCTGGTGAGAAAAATGGGGCTGTTACCCCTCCCTTCCTCCCAGGAAAAAACAAGGCTCCAGATATGTTTGTTAGAAGAGATCTGTACTGCTTGTAAGGTAAAGAGTGTTCCATTAAATAGAAAAAATACTAAAGTCTTGACCTGAATTTAGCCAGCATATATTGCAAGGAGCAAACTTTAAGGGAATTAAAAAAATTACTACTGAGACTGTAGCTAATTCAGAAGCAAGGAAAGATTAATGCAATTTGCTCCTTTGAGTGACAATACGAATCGCTTAACCTTTAGTTTTATAGTCTCTTCTCCCAGTATCAAATCTAACCTGCCTACCAACTTACGTATTCACAAATGCACTACGTCCTGCTTATCAGGCTGCCCTAGTGCTTAGCCCAGCTTCCCTGAACTGAGCCCCTCAAGCAGCGCTGCGCCCAGCTGAATGATGCTTGTGCAGCGCAGGCAGTCGTGGCAGCAGCTGCAGTGGGAAAAAAGCTGTACAAGCTGGCAGGGATGGGTTCCACAGCTGAAGACTTGTTTACCTTGAGCATCACCCACCTAAGCTCACTTCATCGGAAACAAGAGTGAGCTTTTTTCAGTCTATGCAAAATCCCGGCATGCATGCAAATGCCAAGTGTCACTCGTTCTGCAGATGCACAGTAGCTCTGATCGCAGTGCACGGCGCTGCTGGTCCAGTGTGGGGATGAGAGAGCATCTGCACCAACTGCTGGATAGTTTGAATGCTCTCTGCCAGCGTCCGAGCTGTCGTTCTGCTCCATGGGTGGTGGCTGAGAAGGAGGTGTAGAAAAGATGGAGGAAAAACTGAGCAAGAACTGCAGCTAGGAGAAAAGACAAAGGAAAGGATGGGAGGTGTGTGTAAAGCTGGGAGAGGACTACAAGTGTTGCTGTCATGCCATAATCAGCATTATAGATCTTAATTTAGGACAAATGTGCCTTCCTGGTGCCATACAGCCCTGTCCTCTATCACCTGTGTAAGTGTTCCAAGAACAACACAAAATTCTCTTGTGGAAGAGATGCCCATTTGGAGTTTTCATCAGAAATACATATTTGTTTAAAAATATGTTCAAATAGTTGGTTGGAAGTAAGTTGCCTGAGTATACCCAGGGTGCTAAGATTCCTGTGTCATTCATATGATGAAGCTATATGGAGAGAACATCATCGCTGACTTGTTTCTGCTTCACTGCAGAGCTGATACCCTCCAGGTTCAGTAACTTGCTATGACTAACAACTTGTTGGAAATACTGAAAATATCTCATGGGGAGGGAAAAGGAAGGGATTCTGATTTTCCAAATCAGAGTTTCTGAAGAACCAAGGAGGTGTTTTCCAAAAGTTTGCTTTCATTCTGTTTCTAGTGAAAAATACTGTGTAAAAGAAAACTGTATGGCTTACAAGATTTAAAACAAAACAAAAAAATCTTTAGAGATGGAATCCTCATTCTCCTATTTGTCTGAACAGAAATACTTGTACCTGACTTAGTTCTCTCTGAAAAAAATCTTAGAAATTAAGATGGACATCTATTGATGTCTCTTTGCTTCTGCAGTAAGAAATGTCATTCACTAGATAACATTTCTTTAATGTAATTTATTGCCTTATTGATATTATGATGATGAAGCATGCCCTTTGGTAGCTCAGTGAAGCTCAGTTTTGTTTACTGTATGAAAAAATGAAACTATTGTGGTAAATGAGAGCCATTAAGATATTTTTAATCTATGAACGATATTTGCCTCGAGAACTTTTTCATGTGTGTAGATTTGCTGTGGAAAGGAGTAGGAGGTGCTTTTTAGCTGTTGTCAATGTTTTGTTTAAATTGCTCTTTTCTTTCTCTCCAATTTCCTTTTTGCGGGTCTGGGAATTCTTAGTCTGGTTTTCTAAAGAAACAAGGCTTAGGCAATCATGTGATCTGGATGTGGTCATGCATCTATCTGTCCTGCTGTGGCAGCTTTTTAACCCACAAGCAAATTCTAACAGCAGCAGTCTCCAAGCAATTTATATTCTTCAAAATTCATGAAAATCAAGAGCCTGTTACAGAGGGGGGAGAGGGAGAAGCTTTAAGAATGCCCCTAACAAGGGAAAGCCCCTCTACTAAGGACTCAGCTCTTACAAGACACAAGAGATTCCACACAAGAGGAGCTATGTTATGAGTATCCCAAATCCAGGAAAACCTTCACACCCAGTTTGCTACAGGTGAACTTGGCTCCCAGATAAAATCCACAGCAAACCAGGCTCTGTTAGCTCCTCTGCTCACAGAACTGTTTGTTTTGTGTATGTGACCTTGGTCAAGGGGAAGATAGATCCAAATGCTGCCTGTGCATTACTAATACCCTGTGTACTTGGAAATATCTGCATTAAGCATGAAGAAATAATCATAAAAATGCTGCATTTTATGATTCATTAAACTTTCAGTTGACACTTGGTGACACAGCAAATAGAAGTGCACAAAAAGCACTTCTAGGGCCCTTTATTAATTGCTCTGTTTCTGGGAAATCTGTTTGGAAAGTGGCCTGTTAGTGCCGTCTTCTCCTCTCCCTTGCAACAGCATGCAGCTTTTTCACCTCTAACAAAGTTTAACCAACACAAAAAAAAGAAGTGGTAGGCGTTCCAGGTCACAGGCGCTGTGGTGACTCAAACATGTATAAGTGAGTGCTTCTGCCAGAGCAGCATGAACTTTGCAAACCTTCCCTGGTTCTTCTCAGATGAACAAAGGTAGAAAATAGGACTCCTTGCTGCACTCTGTGCATGGGTTTGTCTTGATGGGGGTAATTTGTTGCTTCATTTTTGCATAAAGAAACTGTGACTGAAATCATCCTTTTTGCACGTTATTGCTCTTAGAATTCTCATTCTGTTTCTCATCACTCCAATAGTTCTGAAGAAAATTAGCCACAGTGACCCACCACTTATTTTACGTTGAGCTATTTGGTTTTATTTTCCTGAGATGTTAAATGTATTTTCATGACATAAATCAAGTCAAAGAAAAGATATTTCTTATAAAACATTAACACCTTACAGTGTTATAGAGCTGACGTGAAGTTCTCCTGTTATTTTCCTATTACTTCCTAGTTGAGAAAAAGTCTTAAAAGCAAAAAACTGAGAACGTATTCAGTTTTATACTCATAATGTTTTATACCTGGAACAAGACTGCTGTTCTTGCCTACCACCATAAGAAAGCTTGCACACAGAAAACATTTCCCTTTCATGTTTCTCCCTTCCCAGTTATAGTACTGATGGAAGGTAAGAACACTCAGCTAGCAGTCACTTGGGTTCTTTTGGTTTTCTTTAGCAGGAGGTGACTCTTTAAAGATCTATCGCCTACCTCTTGCTTCACTGAAACCTCTGGGCATGGATGAAAGTCGAGCTGAGACTGTTTTCTGTTCTGTGTATAGTTACTTCATGTTCACTAAGGACTGGAGATACCACCATTTGCATCCCTCTGGCAATCCTGCCAGTGCGCCAGAGGTAAATGGAGGTAAACCACTGAAGCAGGCCACTTCTCAGAGGTGGGCTGTTAGCTCAGCCGCCAGCTGCAGGTGACAAGTCAGGATTCAATGCCAAGTTACAACCTGAAGGCTTCTTGACTGTGTTGCAATAAGATTACTTCAGTGGTGTTGTATTATTTACCCCCCCCTCCATGAGGACAGCTTTCTATTTTTTGCTATTAGGGAAACCATGCTGCCTGGAAAGATGTCTATATGAAGATGACATATTGTGTGCTGTTGGGAAATAGACTGGCTTATTCTTAGAAGATTAGAGACTAACCATATACAAAATTATTTCTTCAAATGTCATTTCTTATATTTAATGTACAACTTGAAAAGGAAGGCTCTGCTAAGATCTGCCTTCAAAGACGTTTAAAAACTTTCACAGGAATTAAAAACAGGAAATTATGCTGGACCCCCAAATGCTCTTATAAAATGAAGCACTATGTGTATAAAGGATGCTTTTGGCTTCTGTAGCTCTTTACCTTCTGTTCTGTTTACAAGAATATCTCCTGGCTGGCCCAGAAGAGCCGGCTGCCAGTGGGAATATTAGCGCAACAGGAGGGAGAACAACTGGAAAGACCTGATATGTTCTCCTGCAATCCCAGGGATGCTCTTTACGCGGGGACAAGTGCTGGCATTCTGCAGCCTTCTGCATAGTTTGCTGGGAAAGTGGCCATCCTGTGATAGACAAAAAAAGCTAGGAAGGCCTTTTAAGAGAAAGGGATAGGAGTAGGTTTGCACTGCCATCTTCAGCCCCAGGAAAAAATGGAGCTCTTTGATGTAGTAGGCAGAGGATGTAGCTATATGGGGTATCCCATGGTCTGCTTACGGCAGCCAGGGCAGAAATGCAGGTATGGGGATACCAAAGATCCTCCCGGGAAAGGTGCTTCTGCTCCTCTTCATGCCACACTGAACCACTCGCCAGTCACATGGGAAGAGATGGAGGGATCTCCTCCATGCCGCCACTATGGGTGCTATGGAAGGAAAATGTATAACCCCTCCAAGGTATGGCAGGACAACAGAAACGTAGGAGGAAAGTAACTGATGGTAAAGTAAGACCTATGTTGGGGAGAGAATCTGAAAAAATGAGGCTGCTTAGAGTGAAGGAAAGGTGAACAAATAGTCTGGGAAGACAGAATGAAATTTGGGACAACATATCTCCCAGTCTGCACTTGAAGTTTGAAAAATTGATTGTGGTTTTCCCCTCTAACACAAACACCTTTCCTTAATGCAGCAACACAGCTTCACTAGTGGTCAGAAGATACATGGTCTGATAATAAAGTGCTTGAACAGCATTTAATATTTTCCATTAGGTAGAAATATATATCCACCAGAGAAATGTATCATTATTATTGATTTCAATTGCTGTGGGTTTTTGAATCTTCAAAAATCTTTTAGTGACTTCTTGGAGAACATGGAGCATGAAGTACTGTGAGGTTAGTGAGATATCCGCATTATTAACCCCTCCTGTAGCAATATCTGGAAGAAACTTCTTTCTTAGGAACTTACAAAGGACTCTACTGGAAATCCAAAAAGGTCTTAAATATACAGTAATACTGCGTTACATAAAGCCCCACATCTCTGGAAATCTAACTGCAGAATGAACCATCGCATTACTGTAAAGCTGAATAGCTTTAAATACAAAATGCTGAATTTCCAAAAGCTGCCATCAGTAGTCTTTTTGTTTTATGCACTATTAAACTGGTGTGCAACAGGCTGTCACTGAACATTTGTTCCACGTTTTGCTGAATGAAGAATGAATGCAAGGCAGCTGGGGTACGTTCCCTGCAGAGAGTAAAGATGAACAAATTGGGAGTTGCTGCAGAGATTGAAAAGGAGAGGTGTGGGCTACCAGCAGTGTGTGCTGCACTGATGCTTATTTGGGGACTGTGGGAGAAGGAAGCGAGACGCTGGAGCTTACTGAAATTGCCAGAGCTATTGTATAAGCCATTTAAAAAACAAAACAAAACCAACAACAAAAGAAACCCCATTTCTAAGCTGTTAGCTATGGAGATTATACTGCTAATAGGAGACAAAAAAAAAAAGTCCTCATTCGGTGTCTGTCTTGCGACTGAGCAAAGTTTGATAGTGGATGGAACTTCTCAGAAGACAAATCATCAGTAGCAGCTACCAGAAGTCACCATCAGCCTCAAGGGTCTGGCTGAGCACAAAGCATGAATGAACTGCATCACCTAATCACACCAGGCATGAAGGCACTCCTTTAGCCAAATATCATGTGCAACTTGCATCAAATCTGTTGGATAAAGGAATCTGACCTCTCTTGCTAACAATCCAGCACCCTTCACACCTCTAGGTCTACCTACCTAGGAACTCTGTGGTAAAAGCTGTTGAGGAATGATGGGTGAAATTTTCAAAAAAGAAAGATGGCATTAAAGTAGGCATGCTGTCAGGAGGGATTAAACTTGGGCTGATGAAATGTGCCTAAAACCTCTTCTGGAGACAGAAGTCTTCTGTCTACCAGGCAGGCTTAGCATAGCTGATGCCAGTGTAAGTGTATCCTGTCACATCAGCGTGCTTCTTCCTTCACTTCGCCACAGAATGGCAAGGGTTGGACGGGAACTCCAGAGATCATCTAGTCCAACCCTCCTGCTAAAGCAGGTTCACCTAAAGCATGTTACACAGGACTTCGTCCAGGCGGGCTTTGAATATCTCCAGAGAAGGACACGAGTGAGGCGGCTATGATACCGCACCAAGGACACACCTAGCTTCAGCTGTCACTTTTAAATGGCTTTGTAGTCCAAACAACCTCCCGAATCAAAATGATAATAAACAGAAGATCAGTGTTTGTTTTTTATAAGAAAGAAGGTGTATTTTGTGTTCAAATTCCTCCAGGTTCTCCTAGTCCCTTGGTGTGGTGCAGGTGGAGCCACATTGGAGGTGTCTGTCCATCACCTAGGGGTTACATCTAATGGTTTAAGAACTCTTGTTCCAAACAAAAAAAATGAGAAAGGGGCCTCAGGCCAGCCTTGCTCAGGTTTCTGTGGCTTTGGAGATATTGAAACATCAAATGATAAGCAGTCAGGTTCCACTAAATACTACTACTGGTCAGGGTGTGCTCTCATTTAGACAGCCATTCTATTTCATTACTTATTTCACCAGATACTGTAACTCATTTTTGAGCCTGGTACTTGACAATTGAAAAAATTAATCTCAAATAGAAACTAAAATTTGGTTCTATCATACAAGATTTTCATTTTGAATGAGAGTCCAGTCAGAGATGTCTGAGCTTTGAAACCTGAAGTCCAAAGGACTGCAGTCACAGCAAAATTAAATTTGCTCACTTCCAGCTATAAAAAAAATAATCTTAAACTATTAGTGGAATTATTTGAAACTGAAAATATCGATATCCCAAAATCTCTGTCTTTTGATGTTTGTTTAAAAATTCTGATTTTATTGTGAGCATTTCTGCCTAAACGTAGATAGAGTTGATGAAGCTTTACCTGTATGTCAGCTACTAAACCAGGTCTGACCATCTTATTCTGTGTGGTAACAACAACAGGATTATAAAAATTATTTAGTTCCAAGCAGGAAATAAAATCAGTCAGGAACAAGGTATTTCCTTTCTCACTTCTAATGTATGAGGGCTTTTTTAATAGGTTTCAAAGGTGTTTGGTAGCTTCCATTCTATTTTAGGAAAATACATAGACATAATGTAGTGTTTTAAAAGAAGAAAGCCTTCTCCGAAGTTGGATTTATACTTAACTGGTGCCCTTTCTTCTTGCCTTTCCAAAATGCTTCCTTGAATTAGAGCACTGAAATAGGGGTATAAGACTGTAAATGAGGATATCACAGACAGAACCTACCTGCTTCTCACTGTGCAATTCACCAGGTGGTTTGTGCATCTATGTTTTTATTTACTGTTCCACCAATGTCTCTTTCTGAGCAATTATGAAAGCTTCTTTTTCCCTCTGGTTGGTCTACTTGATTCTCTATAATGCACCTAATTAGTATGTTTAAAGTCAGTGACTTCTATCAGTAACTAAGGATATGTGGGGCTGCACAGAACGTAGTAGAGAAAATATAAACTCAACACAGAGGGAGGAAGAAGGAAATTGCAGTAATTACACAGTCACCCAGCCTGGCAAGCCATTTAGCATCATCAGCAGATTTCATTCATATGATCTTGTGGGCAACCAGATGGAAAAAGTGGCATTAATTTTTCTTGACTTCCCCTTCCAAAGTTTGTGAATGAAATCCCCTAACAGCATGAAAAAGCCTGCTGCCGACACTGTACCTGCAGCTAGCTCTCCAGCGGGCAGAGGAGCTGCCAGTGCAGCTGAGAACTTAAATTATACAGGCACCTGACATGCATCCTCTTTCTCTTTACTGCTCCAGTATTTGTTTCTTCACTCTGCCCCTCTTTCTCATTTCATCTCTCCAGCTATGAATCTGTCTTTATCGAACGTGCTATACCCCAGTGAAGAAGTAACACCTTACATTCAAAATTCAAATTCACTCCACAGCAGTGCATATGGATCCTGAATTTGGCAGGAATCTAGATGAGATCTTGAAATCTCCATTACATAAAATTTGGGGGTGTAAAGTTTTTCAGTTTCACCAATTCATCTTCTAGATTCTTCCTATTTATGGTTTTGGCTGTGTGAAAATAGATTCAATGTTAAGTTTAGATGTCCACCTGCTTCCATTGGTTTGTTACGAAGGGTGTCTGTAAATTTTGTTGCTTAAAGCTCTTCCTCAAAACTTTGAATTTTGATTTTTAAAATTATGTTTATCACAAGGTTACTGAAAACGTAGTTTGAGCTTTTAACCAGCATTATAGCAAAGTGGTTAGTATTAAGAGAGCTTGTGAAGGCTAGTTCTAACTGGAGTTCAGCTGGGTGTTTGAAGGAAATAAGACCTACAGTCCCACTGTTTGTCCCTCTGCTGGCTTCCCTTTCATAATGATATTTGAATTTACTGACAAGCTCCAGCTATATTTGACAGAGAGAGAGACTCTGAGAACAAAAAGCTCCTGGACGCTTCATGGAAACCAGCAACTGGTCAGAGGGGAACAACCCAGATTAACGCCACCCCAGTTAATGGCAGCCAGTCCCTGACGTGGGCTTAGCTCTCCAAGGTGGAGAGCTGTAAGGGACGCAGAAGAGCAGTGGGTGATGCTTTGTGTGCTGTGGTTGGGAGGGGAAACGGGCATCTGGGAGCACTGGGAAAAGGGGCAGCATTAGTTTATAGGACAAAAAAGGGTAGGGAACAGGCGGTCACAGTCCTGCTGCTCGGAAGACAACTTGTTGGCTTGAAAAGAAAGTAATTCATATTTAAAAACAGCAGGAAGGGGGGTTGTGACGAGAGAAGTACTTTTGGGTGGCCTCTCTCCCCTAGTCCTTACAGACTAATTATCCAGAGGTGAGAGGTGGTTGTCTCGGGCACAGTCCTCTGGCAAGAGACTTCTTTTCATTAATCTGACGGACAGAGTGTTTCTGCAAGTCTGTGGTCTCTCTCTGATTACCTTCTAGGCAATTGCCTGTAGGCAGTGTTTTAAGGAATGTCAGGGTGTCCCCATGTTTCCCAGCAGCCATACTTATGCCCACTTTTCACGTGCAAAGTTGAAAATTAATTGAAAGGACAGGATATTTAAGGCTTTCTGTGAAGTATTCAATACAGCAGTCCAAGGTGTTCACATGTCTGCCTTGCACAAATAAAAGCCACCTGTGATGACTTTCATTGCCTACCATGAAGCTGTAGCCCAGCTGCCAAGAGGGAGGCAGCTCTGCCTGAGCAGAGTGAAGTCAGGAGAAATAACAATTGAACATGTGACCAAAACATTTTCAGGCTGCCGTAAACTCATCTGTAAATAGCAGAACTCAAAAATAAAGAGATCATGCACATCATTAAATAAAATGATATACAAATAAATAACACTCAATATGCCATTATGGAACTTTGCATATGGTTTGAATGTGGCAAATCAAATTATGAAAGCACTGCGTTTTTTCTGCATGGATTTGCAGCTATGGACTCTTCATGTTTTAACGAGTGAAAATTTTCACATAGTGGGAGACTTTTTATGCATTTGATAAACCAAAATATCCTGGTAACCATTCTGATTAGAAGTATGAAGAGCAGTCTGTCAAATTCTCCTTCCTTATCTCCTGGTTGAAAATCTTTTCTATGTTTGCCAAGAAAATATACGAATACACTACTGCCTGATAAGTAAATCTTTCGCTGGCTCATTTTCAAAATATATGTATTGCCTTATAATAATTTAAGCTCTCAATAGTAACTGTTTGGACTGCTCACATATGTTTTTATAATAGTTTTAAAAATAATTCAGGATTAAAAACTGCTGGATCCCTGCTGTCTGGGAGGAAGTTTATAAGGAATGTTACTGTGTTTCAACTGATGGTGCCATCAGGTACATGCAGAGGGAATAAAAAAATTTATAGAATATGTTCATGCCATGGGGCAGAAAAAAATGCAGTTTTATGCTGCACATTTTAGTATGTCCTAAAAAATAGATGGGGTTTTTATACAGTATTTTGTGTGTTGTGTCATCCTAGGTATTCGCTAGGGAACAGGTTGAGCCTTAATAATTAGAAAAACTCCGGCTCATATAAGAACTTTTCAGTCCATCTGTGCTCTATCCTGTGGGAAGGGTTCTTAGCGGCTGCTTCTTTTTAAAGCCCTTCAAGGAAAATCTCTGATCTGTGGGATGGATTTGCCACACAAATCTTTCTTTTTCCTTTTTCCCTTGTGCTGTTGCATCCCATCATAAAGGAAAACTGCAGTATTCACAGCTCTAGTTATCTGCATGGAGACCTCAGCTGCTCCATCCTAAATCCATAAACCCCTTACAATTTGCTTGTTTTCAACAAGGTCCACAGGCTAGACTGAAAATAAATATTGCATAAGCAGAACTTTTTTTCCTCTCTACCTTTTAAAAACCTTTATTCCTGCAGTCTAGCTGACATACAAATCAGACTTAAAAATATATTTGCCACATGTTCAGATGTGCCAGTGAGGACCGTGACAAAACATACTGGATGAAACACTTGAGACGTTAAGGATTTTGAATTCTAATTTAGAAATCGGTGCAATACATGAACTTGACTGGTTGTAGTTTATCTTGCTGTTCATATTGCCAGGAAGCGTTTTAGTAGAAACTCTAGAAACCTAAAAAACTGATTTCTAGGGATCTTTTAAAAATAAAAGTCTAGTCCCCTTTCTTTCACTTCAACATTGGCTCACATCAACACCATCAAAAGAAAATAGTCAATGCAGAAAATATTTTTCTTTAGGATAATCCAAAAATGTTTACATGGTAGGGTATGCACATGATCTGAATTTAGGTATCTAGCTTCACCTCCTCCTCCTAAGCAGCTACTTCTCTCAATTCACTTGTGAGCTGTTTTGCACACCACAGGCCACAGAAGGGAAGTGCAGGAGATCACTTATGTCCCCAACTTTACAAGAAAAGAAAAAGTGTTCCTGGAGACTTTGCTCTGCCACCCTCCTTTCCTTCCATTCAGCAGTGTAAAAGTGACTGTCTAGCATGGTCTCTGGGCTGCTAAAGGATTGACTCCATTCGGTAATTATGCTCTGAATCTCTTGATAAGGGATTATCTCCTCACTGACAGAAGGGAGACTTTCTCAGAAACAGCTGCCGTGATTACTGAGCACAGGTATCAGTCCTGTCCTGCCAACCCACTCAAACAGAGCGTTAATAGTTTAGTCTATCAAAATCTACTCTCACAATTCCCTCTGAGCAGAACTCCCCAGTGTAATATAGTACAGCTCATCACTAGGAGACAACCTGTCTGTACCCTTCTCCGTTTTGGAGGGAGATTGCCCATAGTCACTCACAGGTATTTTATCCTGCCTACAAAATGGCATGTTGTAATATAGTCTCTTATATAATGTAATTATACCTTAGTTTATATTGCATAAAATTATGAAATTCAAACTACTGCTGGGAAACACCTCTGATATTAAAACTAAAATGCTTCACAATAATACTAAGCTACAGAGCATGGTTCGGTTGAAAAAAAAAAAAAGTGAAATGGAAGGAAGTAGAGAAAGTTTCTGGAACAGTGTGGCTGGAGATGAGATAGGAGTTGCTTCAAAGCACCAGAGCAGTATACTCGTGACCCACGAGCCTTTTGTTGTATTTTCTCTCCCCTGTCCAGCTGAGGAGGGAGAGTGATAGAGCAGCTTGGTGGCACCTGGCAGCCAGCCAGGGTCAACCCAGCACATTGTGTTTCAGTATTTAGACACCAGAAATAAAACAACGCTCAAGTTGAAAATATCCACCAAAAAGCAGAATTCACAATTTAGTCTCACTGTTGCTATGAGATCCTCTTGGAATCAGAGTACCACTAAGCTGTGCTCAGTAAAATTAAAACCCAAGGATGCCTACAGCTGACCAGTAAACAACTGATAAAGTTGCTTGGAGAGCCTATTGCATAGGACACTAATATATACAACAAATGAAACAAAAATGCCTGAAATGCAAAATTATAGTGTAAAATAGTATTTTAAACAGTGCAATGGTTCTAAATGGGGAATTAGGAGTGGTGATGCTCTGTGTTCAAATGGAAGTGGTCACGGAGTGGCCTAGTACTCTGCTAAACAAGATAGCTTAGTAGTCAAATTCTAGATGAAAGGGACAGGAGGATTCATCACTCACTCTGGCAAGAAGTCCTAGCTCATAAGAAAGCTGCATAATTAATGCTCAGTATTTTAAAGCCACGAATTGCAATTCCTATGTAAGCTTTGGAAATGGAAAAAGGTATGCTGGCAATATTCCTGAGGAGGTAGGGAGGGCACCCGCTGAGACTAATGTGTATTAAGTCAGAAACTGAGACCCACAGATCTGAAAGATAAATGTACACCAAAAGGTTATGGCTTGTCCTTCAGTGGAAATTATGTGGGTTTATTTGACAGGCAGAATCTGCTAGTGGCTTGTAAGTTAACTTACAACCCTAAATGTAGTAACGGCTGACAACCAAGTTGAACACTTTGATTTTGCTTATTTTTAGTTTTAAAAAATATTTCCCAACCACATATTTAACAGTTGAGAACCACATTCGTGCCAGTTCTCCAAAGATGCATCATCAGAAGACGAGATCCAGATGTGGCTGTTGCTCTAATCACAATTAACTGACAGCTTATAAAAGCCATCATCTTGAGGAGACATCTACATGTTAAAAAGCTTGGGATCAAGAAGAGAGCCCAAGAGAGTAGTTTAAGGCTCCTCACTCTACTAGAAATAAAATCAGCAGAGGAAGTGAAAGAAATATAATTAGAAAACTGAGTCTTGAACCAGACAAACCCTTTTCTGCTGTATGCAAAGTCTACTGTGAAGCTGTAAAAGCTATTTACACTAACAATTCAGTCTCATCTAAGATATAAAATAGAACTGGAATCTGCAGTGAGGTTTTCACAGCCACCTAATGGATTTAGACCTTTATGTCTTACACTGTAACAAATAGAACAAGTGGTGCCAACTCTTGTGCTTTGATTATTAGTCTCTTGCTATTTAGTGTCTCCTAGGAGCCAAGCAAACACGTGAGAAGACAAGCTTTCATCTGAACTTACAATTATGTATCATATATATGTAGTTATATTTAAATCTGTGGCCCTCTTGGCTGTGAAGAAAACCTTGAAAGGGGAAATCCACATCCATCGTGTAGGTAGGCAGAGAACATTTGGTGAGATAACAGTCTATACCGAATCCTGTTTTGCATTGGTTGTATTGTATGCCTTCCTTGCTGTCCTATTAAGTAAAGCTCATCTGCTCCGCACTCTGTCCTGCCACGTCTGGACCATCACTGGTAGCTACATTTTCTGCTTGTAACAGTACCTTGAATATTTTTATCTTCTGGTACGGTTTCTTCTGTGACTCTGGTGTAGGCATCGGCTGTTCCTCATTGAAGTCCCCTCGCTAGGTGTTACAATTTGGTACTGTCGTGCCTCCCAGAAACAGGGGAGCCCTCAGGAGTATTAGTGCAGGATTTGTTTTCCAGTAAAATCACTGAGTTCTTAAGTACCTTCATGTACAGGAAGGAATTTGTTCTTTTTCTGCCCTTTCAGATGAAAAAAGACCCCAGTGAGAACCATTGTTTCTCTCTGGAACTGTTCTTTCATGATCCAGAATTTCTCTATTTTCTGCAAATGAAAGCTTATAGTCAGTTTTACTTACCACCCCCTCAAACAACAACCCCCTCCCCCACAGCCTTTAAGGGTAGGACCCAGGTAAAACAATTCAGAGATGTCTGAGTTTTCAGTGAGTCTGATGCAATAGCTTAAAGCATAGACAGCCCAGCTTATTTGCAGTGAAGTTTCTTTTAATCTCTAAGAATATTCTGTGCATTGTGTGACTCCCATTGAGTGTAAATTCAAAGGAGTTGAGTGCTCTGCTCTGATGTCACAAACCCGGCTGATTATCGCAAACCCAATTATAACCAACAGCTGCCCTGACAGTCAAGATGAACACTAGTCTGACCAGCAAAGCCTCAGAATATCCACTTACTGACAGTGCACACTGGTGTCTAAATACATGTGATGCTGCGACCTGGTCAGATGATGCTAAAGCACCTTAAACTCAGATATCCTGGGAAGTGCTCACAGGGAGGCTTGAAGGGGCTAAAAGGGAAAAAGATGTAAGTAGGTAGGCAGAAGGGAACTCTTCCCTAGATAATGTGGGGTTTTTTAATGCAATGCTACTTGGAAAGCATCAGGGATAAAGCGAACCTTTCAAAACCACTCTCCTGCTTTCCATCTAAGCATGAAGTTGAACTTGTGAAAGGTGCTAACTTGCAGGTGAATGCTCAGCTATAAGTTAGCATCAGCAGTCCTAACTGCTGGCCAGCTGCGCTACCGGCTTGCAGGGAAATGGTTCTAGCAAGGGGCCTTTATCCCAACATCATGCACGAGGCAGCACTAAACAGGTTACAGGGAACGTTGATTCTGTTGCCAGCATGAGGAAGTCGAGTGCTTTACTATTAAATCTCAGGAAAACTTGATTGAGGAGCTTACTCATCTAAAAATTAGTCAGGGAAATTCCTGTGGTGCATACTGAGAGCGCAAATTGGGGATTCCTACTGCAAAGAGCTCTCGTGGCATATGTTTTGATATTACATTTATTGCCATTGTTGACTGTGGGATGGGAGAAAAGGGAAGGTGAGGAGTTACTTAATGAGAATTAATGAATACGTGAGTAACGTCATACAATCGTGTTACGGTCTCATTAATTCCTTGGTTAAAATAATTTCTACCAAGGATAAGGTATGAGTCACAATCAGCACAGCAGAAACAAACTAAGGAGAAAATACCCATCGCTGCAATGGCCCCTTGCCTACACAGACAGGAAGGGCATGGTGCTCCCGGGCAGCCTCTGCTCACGGAGCAGCCACCCTCGCTGCCCGAAGACGCTCGCCCCGCACCGGACACGCTGTGCCCGCGCACCATCCAAACTTCGAAGTTGCTCCGACGTGGGAACCGTGGGAAGCAAGGGTCGTCTTCCTCGCCGAGCGGCGATGTCGTGCTCCTGTCACGAACCGAACCCGAGGGCCGGGGACGCACCTGCCGGGGGGCGGGCGGGGAAGGGGCAGCGCTGCTCCCCGGCCGCTCCCGTTACACGGCGGGGCCCTGGGCGGGAGCCGGGGAAGCTAATCCGCTTCCCCGGTAGGGAAACGCAGCCACGTAAACAACGAGGAGAGCTGCCCCGCGGGGAAGGCCCGCCTTCCCAGCCGCTACCGCAGGCAGCAGCGGCGGCACTGACGCCTCCTCCCCGCCCGGGACGCGCTCGGGCACGGCGCCCGCCGGCCGCAGCCCTCGGCCCTCAGCGCGGGAGGGACCGCTGGTTACGTAACGCCTGCAGGGGAGCGGAGCGGCGGCCGCCACGGCGGGCAGCTCCGCCGGTCCCCACCCGGCCGCGCCCCCGCTCCCCCCCGCCCCCCCTCAGAGCGGGGAGGACAGCGCACTGGCGGCCCCTCCGGCCGCTGAGCCGAGCGTCCCGAAACCAACTCTCCGCCGCACCCCGCTCCCACAGCCCCCGCCGCCGGCCTCCGGCGGGAGGTGAGGGCAGGGAACGGGCAGCGACTTGGCGCCAGCCTCGCCACCTCAACGGGCATGCGCAGCCGCGGGAGCGCATGCGCGCTCCGGGCCCCCGCCACAGCGCCGAGCGTGCGCAGAAGCGGCGGCCGGGCAGCGTCGGAGGGAGGGCGGTTGGTGGCGGCGGGCGCTAGTGGGACCTGTGGGGCGGCGGGCGGCGGGACGCCCCGTGCCTCGCCGCGGCGCAGCCCAGCGGGGGCTCCGGCGGCGGCCGAGTGGCGCCGCGGGCCGGCGGCGGCCGAGCCAGGCTGTGCCCCAGTTTGTGTCCAATCAGAGAGTGAAGTGCGTGCACCGAGCGGGGCGGCAATGCGTAAACAAGCCCCGGGAAACTCCTCCGCCTCCCGCTCTCCCCGCCGCGCCGCTCCCGCCCGCTCCCCGCGCCGCCCCGCAGCCTCCCCAGCCGCCCGCCAACAACTCCGGCGAGGCGCGCGCTCCCGCCGCCCAACCGCCCTCCCCTCCCCCCGCCCGCCCGCCCGCCCGCCCAGCCGGCGCCGCCCGCGCTGCCACACGCACCCCACTCCCGCACACGCCCGCGGGTGCCCGCGGCCTCTCGAGGGGGAAGGTAAGGGGCCCGCCGAGCCGGCCGGCGGCAGGGGCGGGCGGGGGCACCGGGCAGGCAGGCAGGCGGCGGCGGGGTGTGGATGCGCGCGGGTGTGTGTGTGTGTGGGGATCATGTGTCATAACAAGTTGTTGAACGTGACATTGCGCTTGAACTGCGCTGCGGCGGCGGCGGGGCCGCCGGGGGCAGGGGCCGCCGAGTAACTTTCTCCTCAAATTTGTCGCTAAGGAGGGGGCCGGCGGCGGCGCGGGCAGGGCGGCGGTGCTGGCCGCCGGCGGGGACGGCGGAATACGCTCGGGGGAGGCCAGTGCCGTTCGCGATGCCTGTAGCTGCCTGAGGGGGACGGCGCGCAGCGCGGCTGGGTGACGAGCGCTCCGCGTCGGGCTGCGGCGGGAGCCGTTGCCACCCCTACGAGGATTTTTCTAGCAAGGCGCCCGGGCGGCTTAGTTAGGGGGGAGCAGGTTCTGGTCCAAAGCATCTGTTCCGGGGGGTAATTATCCCCGGCTAACGCTCCGTGGCGGTTTGGCTCGCTTCCGTCGCGATTAGCTTGGCTTATTATGTAAGATGTCACCGGAGGAGGAGAGGCGCAAGCCCTCGGTGCGGCGGGAGGGGGGGACGGACGGACAGGCGCCGGTCCGCCGTGCCTTGCCCGCACCGGGTACCGGAGCAGAGAGAGCAGCCCCGGCCCGGGCGCGGCGGGGAGCTCACCTCGCAGCCCGCCGGTGTAACGCGGCAGCGCGTTTTACACGTGGGTTGGGTGTGTTTCCCAAGCCTTGCCTTTGAGCAGGAACATAGAGCTTCTTCTGGTTCCTCTCCGCGTGTTTGATTTCTTCTTTTCTCTCGCTCTCTCTCTCAAAAAAAAAAAAACGTTCGAGCCTAACGAAGTTTAAGAACTTGATTTTTGCTTCCTTTATGTGCATGTTTAGTATGTTAACATGATCTGGAGCCGATTGAATGAATCATCAGTTCCATGGAATAAAAGCAAGTGAATCATCTCTCATACACACACACACAGACAGACACCAGTGAGAAGCACGGTTGTTACTGTAGATGTGAAAGGTCGGTGTCAGTTTCTGATAAGGCAGTGGGACGTCCGAAGTATAGACAGTGCTCAGAAACCCATCAGGTTTCGAGGGGCTAGTTTGTGAACTGTGAAAGTTTTGCAACACTCAGTTGCAGCTTTTCTGGCTCAGTAGTTGAATGGTAACCTCCTTCTGTATCAATTTGCTACCCTTTATTTTAGCCAAATTTTCAAATGGGGGATGTTAATGGTAAGATTTAAGTAACCGTGTTACGCAAAGTGTATTAATTTAAAATAAAATTTAAGCAACCACCCCCAAATGGTATCATGCGATGTCCATACCCTGAAGCCAGAGACAGATCCCAGATGCTTTTAATCTGGGATTTGTTTTGCTTAGTTTTGTTAGGCAAAAATAGTCTCTGTTAGACTAAAAATACATAAATGCATATTTGGAAAACAAATTAAGCCAGTTTATTTAATAAACACATTAGAGTTGTACCTAGATAGACTTCTGTTCCTGATCCTCTCGCCTGTTGCAGTTTTAAATGGGATTGAGGCTGGGTCCTATATATAGTCTTTCTTTCAACTCTGACTTGGTTCCAAAGAGGAATTTCCACCCCTCACTTTTTCTTGAGGAGTCTGTCTCTCCCTGTACAGAGGCAGAACTATGAATTTTACAAGATTAATTCCTCTGTTTTTCTCAGCATACCTGCCACTGTTGAGAAATGAAGTCACTGTTTACACCAGGGAGGTAGCGCTTGACACATACAAGCACTTGGGTTTACTGTATAAAAGTACGTGAAGACCTTTGTATGTCTTACTAGTGAAACATTCTGCCCACTTTGGCATCAGGTATCCTTTATCTCGCTGCCCATGTTTTGTACCTCTAGTTGTTCTCCAAACAGGAATGGAGGAATAAATCAGTCATGGAAAGGGTTGGTTTGGGTATTTGTTACTGCTGGGGAGAAAGGGCATGTTACCTTTTTTGTTTGTCTAGAACTGAGTACACTGGCACTTCAAAAACAATTTTATAGCATTAATTCCAGGATTGGAGCAGCTGAGTGTGAGAAAACTGTATTTCTTTGGGGTTCATTGTGCGGCTTTTAACACTCATGATCAGAAGATTCTGAAGTTAACCAAGTCAAGACTGCATGCAACTGTGAACACACTGTAATAGAGATTCTCTTAAATTAGGTATATTGGGTGGTCAAGTTAACAAACAGGAAAAAATGCTATTTAAATTAACAGTCAAATAGCATTCATCCTTTTTTATTTAATTTCTTTACAAAGAAGGTAGAAACATACAGTGTATATGGCATTCTATGCACCCAGACCTCAGCTGAAAGCAGTAAAGCAAATAATACTGAAAGTGGCCACAACACTCCGCTCCAGCCATTTCCCCCTGCTCTATGTGTGCTCTAGGCTTCAAAGTAGAAGTGAAAAATTCTAGGTTTCGCTTTTAAACCTGCAGAACGTGCAAAATAAAGTGAGATAAAATGGATTGGCTTAAGGTTGCTTCTGTGCAGCTCCATTTTTAGGATTGATAAGCAGATTACTGTAGGATGCACAGCAGAACTTTGAGAACAGCGGAGGGCAATGCAGATAAAAGTGGAGTGTCTGAACTTTGTACCTTGTTTTTTGCTATGTTGGGGTACGTAGGCTTTGTTCTTGGCATGACAAATTTATGAATATATATAAAATCTTACACTACTTTTTGTCAAAAAGAAAAAAGAAGAGGTGAAGTTATAATGTTTATTTGAGATTAATAGTACTTTGCTCAAAAAATAGTTCAAGTTATCACCTGCTTTGCAGATTCTGTGCTCTGAAAGACTGGTGCCAACAGCACCTTCATATGTCCTTCCAGCTACCTCAGCGGGAAATGAATGGTTAACATCCCAATTGGGAAAAAAAAAAAAAAAAAGATTCTTTCCTTTTCACAGTTTTTGCTTCAAAGACCCTTTCTAGACAGATAGAGCAGTCCCAAGCAAAGTTTTGAACTATTCCTGTAGAAAGACTTGCTGCTTGTTGTTGAAAAAGAGAATCCTTTCTTCAGCTATTGAAACTTTGCACCAAGTGCACATTGGCCCTGGGGGTCCTTTGCTCCCCAAATCCTCAGTTAAAAACATTTGTTGCAGTTGTCTGGGAAGAAATTTAGTTTCTATTACTAGTGTCAATGTTTAAAATTTTAAGAAAATAGTTAGAAAAAGTTGATGCTATATCAAGGTGTATCACTTTGTATCGCTTTCCATATTAGAGTTGTAGCTAATCTGTTCTTCAATGTTGGCAGAGAGCACCTTACACATTTCCTACAGTGAAGCTTATTTCCCTGATTACTATGGTTCTCTCTACAGTTTTCCAGTAAATGTAGTGCCATGAAAAGTAACAGCTTGACAGACTTTGAGACTGAAGCCCTTAATGAGCAGAGCAGGTGTAGCACTGGCAGCAAGCTCCACCATGCTATGACGGGACCGTGTATATCTAGCTGCGTGTGTGCATGTGGGAAATATCAGTGTTACTGTCTCTACCTTAATTATTGCTTATAACATGAATTTTGTCCACTGCCAAACGTAGGGCACTTCTGGAATGAAAGATAGTGTTACTTGAGCACTATGGTCTCAACAGCTGTCACTGTTAGTTCTTACATGTGAAACAAATAATTTTGACTGGTTACCTAAAGCTGAAACCATTTATCCCATTATTAATAGTTGAATTCATGCATGTCTCAACAGTTTTCCTAACATCTGGCCAAACCGTTCATTTGCTACTGTGCATTGGTCATTTCTTTCCTGTTATGGAATAGTTTTCTTCCTTTGTTTGTCATTGTCGTATATGTGTTTTGAGGTTTGGCTGAAATTAAAAAAATAGCCTGCTAATTTGCCATAATAATCTTATTTTCATAAAAGACCTATCTAGGAAAAGATGAGAAGACTTACTTTCTCAGAAGAGGTTAAAGATGAGAGTAAAAGTTATTGGGAGGATCTTCACTTCCTTCAGATACTGATTACATTACTGACTGACGCATCGCTAAGAGGGAGGCACCAGGCTTCAAGCTGCTGCTACGGTTCAAGCGCTGCTTCCCCACGTTGAGTTTGCGTTGGTTGGTTTAAAGTGTGTAACACATGGGCATTGAGCAATCAATGACTGCTGAAGAACCAGGCATCCACGCTGCAAATGGGGTGCCTTTGGTGACCCCTTGTGCACAGCTTCAGTATTGGTTCTTCCACAAGGAGGAAAACCACTTTGTAGTCATACCACTTCTACTCAGAGCAAATTTGTGTCAGAAAGAACCCTTCCTACGCACTAAATCACTAATGGAGATCAAGAAACAGTTTTGGGACCTAAATGGTGAAGCTGTGTTTTTTTCCCTGATTCATGGGTATAATTCATTCTATGCATATTATTGATTGCAGCGTTACAGATTTTTTTTCTGACAAAGATACATTGTTCCTGGCAACTTTCTGGCAGTTATCTGCTTCCTCAGGAAAATCTATGGCTCTGTGCTTATGGATAGCAGTCAGCTGAATCAGTGAGTACAATCGGATACCAGCAGGGAGGGTCGTAGTTTGTAATTGCCGTAGAATTGCTCGCATCCAGTTTATTATTCCCATTTTCCAAACTCCATCCTGCACACTTGTTTAATTCACCTGTTACAGCTTAGTTTTTGTATTATGAACTCTTGGGGAACACTTTGTCATTCATTCTGTATTTGTAAAATTCGCAGCACTTCGGTATCCTGGCTGATTTGGCTTCTGGTCTCTATGGAAATAAGTAATAAATAATAGCTTTCATTTTAGATGTTTTTGCCTGAATCTTTACTGTGTTTCTATCCCAGTACAAAGAAAAACCAAAACAATTCTTCTGCAGTTTTAATAGAACATTTGTTGAAAGACCAACGCTTTAAGTAAAATATGACTCCAAACAGTCAACAGTACAAATGAAAGAGAAAAACAAATCTAAATTGACATTTTTGTGACTCATGTGAAGCTCCATTGAGGGAGACCGTGAATACTATCAAGAGCAAAATTAAACCCTAAGAAAAATAAGACTTCAGTTTTGTTTTAAAATAGTTCAGCAGGAAAAATCTCAGAAATTCTGAAATGTGATGAACTTCTGTAAGGGACAGATTGGTTGTAATTGTCATAGTATCTTCTGGTCCTTCTTAAACAAAAATAAATGATTTGTAATTTTCTTGCATAGCCAAAACACCCTGTGGTACCCTGAGTGGAGGTTTGTTCAGTTGTGGACTTGGAATCACACAGTTCTTTTTGTACCTGAGCTATCCTGGTTCCCCTCACAGAGGCGTGGAGTTAGAGACTGCTTACACTGATTATGGACAGATGAAATTTCTACAATTGACTTCTTCCATGAGGAGCCATGTGCTGTGGTTATAACTTGATGGCAGAGAGACAATTTATCTTCACCTTGTAATTACAAGGGTGATTTCACATTGGCACTGTATCAGAGTATAGGAAATATATGGATTTTCAATGTCGTGTTACCTGGTACATTTATATTAATTTCTCTTTGCAGTGGTCTTTAAAAGTATTAATGTTCATGGTTTACTTTTCCAGGACTAATATAATTGTTCTGTAGCAGTTTCAGTCAGTACTAATGCATTCCATTTCACCAAACAATACAAGAAAATACCCAACTAGTAGTAGTATGATCATATAGATGACTTTATGACTTTTTATGAGATGGTAACATATATTTCCCAGTGGCTGCAGCTGACAAATTAATTTGCAGAAGTAGAATGTCTGAGACTTCTCTTCAGAACTATAAAATGGGACATTTTAATATGCATTAATATTTACATTTTTTAAAGAGTTTCTATCATATAAGAAATCAAAATATTTTAATATGTTTGCGTGCAGATAGTATGGATGTATGAGAACACACTTGGATTAATTCCTAAGTTTTCGTCTGCCTATAGATGTTTCATTTTTGTTTTCAGTCATTTTAAAGTGGGGATAATTTATGTAAATAGCCTTTAAAAAAAGCCCTCATATAAGATGACAACATAGGTTGTAACGTGTATTCTGACCCAGTTGTTCTGTAGCTTTCACTGAGCATCTTAACCTGTGAAAAAGTTCCTGTTAGGGAACAGTCTCAATTTCTAGTCTTGGCATTCTCCTAATCGCTGCATTTTTCATAGTCTGTGACTTTGTGATGCAGAAAGGAAGTACCTGCAGGTTGAAATTACTTGCATGGCCGTAATTCCTATTTTAGCTTTGTCAGGACAGTGATAGTGCTTACGGGCCTTGATCAATAGCAGGGCTTGATTCATAAAAGCAGCTCTCCAAGACTTAACACTGAGTCTCCGTGGCAGTTGTTGACGTAATAATACAATGTAAAACTGATGACATGGCCTATAAGGAGATATTAATTTCCTGAATCTGAAGCTCTACGTAGAGGAAAGAAAAAGCCCTGGAGCTCCTTTCAATAGAAGACTTCACATTGCGTTCCTAGTTCTGGTTCTTCTTTTTAACGATACTGGTAAAATATTGCCACTTTATTAATTTAATTTGGATTGGAAAGTCTGTTTATCAGATTATTCCAGTGTGTGTTCAAAGTCCCCGAAAGAGAAATTAGCACTTTTCATTAGGATGTAAAACGTGTTGGGATTATCTGTTTATGTAAATTTCTTAGCCAGATTTTTTCCAGATGACTTTTTGCATTGTGTTACATCTAGTAAAATCTTTGTGTACTAACAAAGCACATTAAAGTAATAGAATCCAAAAATTAAATATTCTGAAGATAGATTTCAGTGATCAGATCTGACAGACAGATAAATTCTGTCTGCCACACAAAAGTAATTGATCTTGAGAGAAAAGTCTTGAGTGATTCTTAGAGAAGCATCACCACTAATTAAAGCAAGTGCAATTATGTTTATTTCCTCCCTTCATGAAGAAGAATGGAATATGTAAGAAACCAGGCTCTTGATTAATTTCATAATGAAAACACAGTTCTTTTTTCAGATGAAAGATCAGCTCCTAAATAGCCAATGTGTGGATTGAATGAAGTTAAAGATGTTTCTTTCTTTCATGGTTTTATAAAATTGTTATTTACTTTTTTGAAGAATCATCAGTACTGGCTGCAGAGACAAAAGATCCTTTATATGATATAAATGATATTTTGACTAAGTACTCTTGGTTGATTCTGGCTGTAGAATTTCCCTGCATACAAAGTGATTTTGAAGAGCTGCTTAATCAAACCAATATTTTTCAGCTTTCCATCTTAACTCTTTTGATATATCATAGAGAAAGTAAATTTTCGCGCTTTCATCCCAAATGCATGTTTACCAAAATTTGCAAGTGTTTTGTGTGGACAGTGATCACAGAAAGCAAATAGATTTATTTGAAATAATGTACTCGCTGACGGTTGGTGCCTTACACAGACAAGTGTTTAAAATCTACTATTGATGTGTAACTTCTGTGTATTCATTGCTGAGAATTTAGAACACAAATTTACATGGGATTTGTCTGCAAGTCAAAATTTCCATTAATTGCAGAGGAGCTTTCCCAGTGAATTCAGTGTGAAGCTGGATGAGACCAGTGACAAACTTGTAACAGCAGAGCTTTTCTATAACATCTGGCCTCTCAAGTTATAATAGCTCTTATTACATCAAATAATGCGATAGGGAAAACCAGACCAAACAAGCCCTTCTTCAGGTCTCAAGCAATAGCAGCAAACCTTGTACTAAGGGTGCAGTTTCAGAAGACATCTGTAGGGACTGCTATTGAACGAGGGAAGTGCTGCTACTATTTCTTACACTGTCTGACCCCTGGCAGTCATTGAACCCCCAAATAAATTAAGTTTAACTAACACAGCAAGAAATGAAAAAACAAGTTTTCTGCTGGGATGGACTTACAGATGGATCAACAAGCTCCAGAGTGGTGCTTCCCTTTTTTGGTACAACTGGTCTATTAGATCAGCTCTGCTGTTCAGCTAACTGTAGATTTAGGAATAGTTGCTTTGAGCTTGTTGTAATTATGGCAATCAAATAGCTAACTTGAGGGAAAAGTCTGGTTATCACCTGTAAAGCAAAGGGGATAGTAGTAAAGGGAGAAATTGTGATGTGTTGCTCCATCACGGGCAGGAAGAAAATGGGTCATTACCACCAGAACACTGGTGGCATTAGCTGGAGTGTCATCATGCAGTAGAGGCAGTATCTCCAGTAAGTCTATAATTTTTCATATCTAGAAGATACATGAATCCTCATTTCCAGGTTTGACTTAGTGATCAGGACTGAGAAGTGAGAGGTGAAATTTTCTGATGAAAAACGTTCTCATGGAATTCATTCTGGCACCTAGAGGTCTTGCTAATATGTGTAGAATTACATTGACAGAAGAACAGAATTACATTGACAGAAGAACAGCATGAATAGAACAGTGTACATTAAGAAAGCAGTTCTTTAGTATTTACTTAAGCTAATCTCTGGTCTTTCTTTCTTGGTCTTACTAGGCTGCTGCACTAGAAGTGGGTTTGGGTTATATGGACATGAGTTGCTGGATATGGTTCTGGAGTACTAGGTGCAGACTCTGTATCTGACGCCTTTCTTGGCAGTGGAAAACCCTCCCCGCTTTCCCTATCTAGCTGTCCTATACCTAGATTTCTCAAGCACCTCTGATACATAAAGAATATTTGCAAAGATCTGTTGAACATTGGGCCTTTGGATTTACAGTTTCCATCTTTTGAGGGGGGGTGATAATATTAACAGGTAATGTACTGACTGAAAAGAAATTATCTGTATTTCCTACCAGTGATGATAGCTGCTTAACATGTAATTTTTACTGTATGTTCTCAAAGGAAATGCCTTGGGTGTCATGAATCCAAGGTAGAACCCATAAAAATACAAATAATTTAGAACTTTAGCCTTAGCTAATGAAAAATGCTGTAACTTAAACTTCAGTAGATCCATTTGACTTTACGCCAATATTGAATATGCCTGTAGATAGAGGAAAGCCTATTGTACTTGCCATAGACCTTGCCTTGAATTGCTTATAAATTTGTCAGTTATTAAATAATTCCAAGAACAAGATTAGGGAAAAGTTGTCATTTTGCCCAGTTAAACAAATTTTTGTAACCTTTTCATTAAGCCAGGACTTCAAAATTGGCTTAATTATTGCCCTTGTATTATGAATGTATTTTTTTTTTCTGTTCTTGTGAAAATAGAACACTGTTTGATCTAAGTATAGGCCTTTGAAAAAAAAAAATATCTAAGTTTATATATGCTCTTAGACGAGGCTGCTGAGAGTTTGGCAGTGACATTCTCCAAAGACAACATCTGCAGCCAAGCAGTTGAGTAGAACTTCCCTGTCATTGTTCCTCCTTGATTCCCAGTGTGGATTCCAATACAAGTCTTGAAAAGGGGGAGATCAGCTCTGCTTTGACTGTTAGAGGCACAGATGTCCTGAAAGAGAAAGAAGAGGTGACTGCTCTGCAGAGGAGTGAGAATTGCAAGTGGCTTCTGTTTGCTGGTATGGGAGCATAAAGGAAGTTAGAAAACCATTAGGAGAGTCTAGGCACAGGGAAATGTGGAGGTGGGTGTTGAGTGATCTGGAAGGGTCCCCTGCTCAGAGGAGGGTAGGGGGGACAGCATACTTCCTAAGGCTTCTCTTTCCTATCAGAAAATAGCAGAACAGCAGGCAAAGAACATCTCTTCCCTTCAATGCTTGCCGGTTTGGTATTGATTCTGTTTATTCACACACGTGAGCTCTGTTTGGTGGGTGCAGAAGGCAAGCTGCTGACAACTCAAACTGCACAGAGTCGTACTGACTCTGTAGTAGAATTTCTGTATTTTAGGCATGGTTAAATATAAAAATTAGACTGTTGTAATCTAGCTATTTTAAGGCTAAAGGACTAAAATGTTAGGATGTTTCTTATTTTAGGCTATTGGTGTGACCATAATTTATCCATTGTAGTGCTAGTCAATTCTGTTCTTAAAAGGCTTTCTCCCCAGCACCCCTTATTAACTGCACAGTTGTAAAGTGTTTGGGGATTTATCAGCAGGAGTTGTCTGAAGAATAGTGTGGAATGGGCACAGAGGAATTCAGGAAGACAAAGAATGGTCTCGGCTTAGGGAAGTTGGATGCTGCTTTGGAGGACTACTTTCTGCCCATCTTGGATGCTAAATGACTATTTTATGCTGGGTAGTGTAGGTCAGGGGTTCACAGATGGCCATGTATTTTTTAACATTTGTGACACACATGTAGCCAAATTTGCTGGTGTTCTGACATCACCAGTACAGCTAAAATCATGTGAAACTGAGCTGTTTACTGTTAAGAGTCCCGAGTGTCCTGAAAAATTAAACCTTAAAACTTACATCTGGTGCATGGAACTAAAGAGTATTTGGGACAGTTTGGACCTAGACTTCTATGTCTCCTGTTTCTCTACCTGTATATTATGGCTAGCAGTGTTGTCTTGTTGAGTAGGCTGTGGAAAAGGTTCTTTTTTTCCTATTTGGGGTGCATTGAAATATTAGAGGAATGAGTGGGTATGCGTGTGTGATATCAAACACCTGGGAGTAAAATTTTAAAAAAAAAAAAAGCATAACTGCCTTTAATACTGGGTTGTTTGGTAGAAAATATACATTCATAGTATTAAAACTGGTGTTACAGTTCACCTATGCAAGGGCACAGTTTTTTTTATTCAACTCTTTTGGCAGTTTGTAATTTTTACTGAAGTTCTACTAATCTCAGAAGGCCCCATCTACGTAAGGAGTTCTGTAGAGTTTGGTTTCATGGAGATGTATAAGAGATTGGCTTTGTCTAGAGGCTGTGTATTTAGACAAAGGAAAGTAATAACCAAATTGGGTTCAGGGAAAGGCACTAGCATACAGGTATGTTTTTCTATAACGTACTTGGGTGTGCTGCTTGGAGGTACAAAGATGCTATTTTATTCCTTAAACTAAACATGCATTGGGGCACATCTCTGTGATCTTAGGCAGATGTAAGCTCCTGCTGCCTGAGCTTGAAGAAACTGAGAAGGCACCTGCCTGTGGTTAGTGCAATATCAAGGCAGAGTATATTAGCTGTGGCTCAGTGCCATGGTAACACCAGAATATGGTTTCTAGTCTGCTTACTACTCAGACATATTTGACTGCTAGTAGACCCAGCTTGCAACTTTTCTTGTCATTAAAACAAACAAGACTCATTAAAAATACTTTATTAAAACAAACAAACTGTTTTGTAGGAAGCTGTGACAGTGACCTTATGGATGAGATCTGAATATGGTATTTGTGGGAAGAGACAGGCAGAGTTTAGGAAAGAACTAGTGTAACTGTAAAATAATAGAGCGAAGCCCACAATACTTGAACCTGGACAATGCAGAACATTCTCTTCTTTTATATCTCAGTGAGTGGGATGTTATTGATCCTGCTTATTGGAGTGGGTGAGATTTACCTCGTTCACAGCAGTAAACCTACACGTTCCTTGAAAGTGGTGATTGACAACTAAATGTTGAATCCTGTGCTTTCCCACCAGTAAGAAAAGCATAACTATTGCTGAGGATCGTGTATTGATAGATGTCCCAGCAGCTTGTGCTGAAGGAGCTCTTTGTAGGTCAGAGTAGATCAGACAACTTAGCGTGGCATTGCTCTAAAAGGGATTGTAAACTGTTGGCGTTAATGATGGTGACTATTCAGCCAGATATCTGACAGGAGTGTGACACGAAGTGTTACGTTGCATCCCATGTGTTAATTTAGCTGCTAAACTATGGTAACTTTTCTTTTTAATCGCTCATTTCTATGTGTCTTGTGGGGTGCATAGGTTTTAAATAGTGGCTAAAAAGCCTGATACTCCATTATTGCTCATTTTATCATGTTATCATGAGCAACACTCATTTGGAATTCACTAGCTCTGCATGCCTCAGTCCCTGGACCTATACCAAATACAGAAAAGCAGTGATTCCATATAAGCTATAAAGGTAAACAGGGCAGGGAAATCCAACTGCTGACTGTGCAGTTGCTACTCTTGTCTCACCATGTACCAGAATTAAGCAGTGTATGGTACACAGAAACAGAGCATAGAGCAGGAGCTCCAGAACTTTTTTTGAGTGCTACTAACATAGAAAGAAAACTATGACAGAGTAGTTGCTTTAGCAGCTTGTACTTTTTTTTAAACCATGTCGAGATGCAGGAGGAGATGTTTAGACCATATTCCTTCTCTAGAGGAAAGGCAGTAGATCAAATCTTTGTGGGATACCAGTTCGAAGTAACTTCATAGTTAGGAGGTCCCTGCAGGAGTGAACTGCATTGCAATTACCTGCACAAGAGACTACTGGGTTTAACGACTAAGCGTTTTTTTCAAAGTTTTTTTCCTGTGAGCAAGTAGGTGCCAAATATTTTCAGTTTGGGGGGCTGGAGTTGCTATCTATGTAAGCGTATGTTTGCGATCTTTTGGGTTTTAAGTCTTATGCTTTTGTTTTTCTGTGCAACACTTCCGTTTCTGAGTTATCAAGGTTTCGTATAGGGTTTTAGTTTTTTATTCTTTTTTTTTTTTCTCTTTGCATGTTCCTGCTTATCTCACAAGCACAAGGAACTGATCAAAACTTCAGGTAGAAGATAAATTTCAGAATAAGAAGAAACTTGCGTACAGTGAAACGAAATCACAGAAGGATTGTGGAGAAGAATCTAGAGTACAAGTTCTGGTATGAAATTCTAAATATTTTCCTTGGAATTCAGGTCACTGTCTGCTCTGGAAGACAAACCTCACTTAGTATAGAGTATAGCATGTAAAACAGTTCCACTGAGTCTGTGCTGGCCTGGCAAAGATGATTACTTCTTACATAGAAAAACTGTGTTTAAATGGGTTCAGACTAGCATAGCTCCTACTCTGTTGTGCATGGTATCCACTAAGATATTTTTCATGCTTTATCCAAATGTTGAAGTGTCTGTTTGTATGAAAACTAGCTACACAGTCAGGACAACTTTCTAGTACTAAGATTCTTTGCCAGTGTTAAAAATGTTTTGATTATGATTTTTTTCCTCCTTAAGATATCAGAAGGAAAACCATATGCAAACACTCCTGAGATGCATTCTTCCATCTCCACAATATGAAGTCAAAAGGCAATTCATTTTCTTAATGCGGAAGATGTTGAAATCTCCCACACACTTAAATAACGCAGTATCAGTATTCACGCAGAGAATACCTTGACCTATTTCTGACTACGTATTTCCACTGGAGGCACTGGCAAGCATTCCTGCTCATTTAAGGGGCCACAATTTGAATCCTTTACATTTGTTGTGGAAATTCTGATTTTAGACCTGTGAATTTGCATGAAACAAGAAAAAAAAGTCTTTCCCTTGATATAATATAATGTTTAAAACCCAAGAAAGCTCATTTAAATTTAGAAAACCTGAATTGTTCTTCACTCTGTAGCATTAAATTTGCATTTTTTTCAGTATTAATTATTTCCAGAATTTGACTACGTAAAAGCTCGTCAGGCTAAAACCAGGTATACTTGCATTGCAAGTTGACTGGCTGGAATCAAGTCACCTAATCCTAGAGAAATGGCTTGATTATTTTTAGTCTTATGTAGATGGGCTTACTGGTACAATTTCAAAAGCTTTCTCTTTGTAAGTGCAAGACAGAAGACTGGAAGGTTGCCATGTATGTTTTCTAGGCCCATATCCTAGGTGCTGTTATATAAAAACACCCATTTAGTGCCCACTGAACTGAAATTCAAGTTATGATCTCACTGTTGCTAAGTACCGACTTCAGCTGGTATAAAATGCTGCGTCTAGAAGTTTGTTAGTTCTATGTTCAGGGTGACCAGAAGAAAGGACAGGGAGCAGAGAGAGGAGAAACGCATTACAAAAGTAGTTTAACTAGATGACACAAAACCTTGAATAAGGACCAGTGTATCAGCAGAAATGAAATGGAGATATAATCTGGCAATATTCTTAAGGTAATATAATCATGATTTCCCTACAATAGACATTTGATTCAAATGTTAGACTAGAGTACAGCTTAACTGTGAATCAAAAAAGCATCACAAGGGAGATGGAAGCCAAGAATGTATATAAGGGGGCTAGGCATTCATATCCTACCAACTCTTTCCTCGCTTGAAACTGCAGAAATAAGTATGCAGTGTTTAGGTGTTCATGAGGGAAACAGCAGAAAAAAACCCATGGGGGTAATTCTAAACCCAATCTATTCCACATAAAAGTAATTAAACTCCCTAACATCAGATGAGTTCAAACAGAAGTCTCATACACTTCCATGGGCATATTCCAGATCTCTCAAGGATCTGAGATAATAAAATAGAAGAATAGGATAAGTAGCAAAAGAGAAATCACTATGTAGAAACTATTTGTGGGTTGTATTTACGGAGCGCCTTATTCTTCCCTCACAAAGCACAGACTTCTGAAAGAGTTTTGAAGGGTCATGGTATAATCAGCTGCCAGTGTCAAGGGGAGACAAAAGAATGAAGGTAGTTTTGGATGAATGGGCAAGGGGAATATCAAGCAGTCGTCAAATTACATTGCTTCTGCGGTTGTTAATGCTGTGATCACCACTCAAATACGGAACTTGGTTCTGGCAATTGCATTTCAAGGAGGATGCAGAAAAATTGAAAAGGGTATATAGAGGACCTAGAACAATGATACAGGACTCGGGACACATATTTTGTCATGAAAGGCCAGGGGCACAGCTTGGTAAAAGTAAAGCTAAGGTGGCACTTCCAGCCAGTAATCAAGCCATCCCTTAATAGTATCTTTTGTAAACTAAATGGAAACATTTGAGATAAAGTAACTGATATTCAATATCTTGCAGATTAAGGAAAATCAAATGACTGTAGTTTAGCAAATGAGGTAATAAAAACCAGACTAATTCAGGCTACAATTAGGGATTTTTTTTTTTTTTTTTTTTTTTTTTTTCCTAATTGGAACTTCTAATGATTGTGGTAGATTCCTTGGCACTGGTAATCTTGAAAATTAAGAAGGGTAATTTAGTCCAGGTAATCTGTTGAACTTCAGGTGGGAATTAATACACGTCCTATGGCTTGTGGGATTTTTTAATGTAGCTCAGACTGGATGATCACAGTCACATTTTTGACTTAATATGTATTGCACTAAAGGTTGTGCAGTCCTTCTTTACTGTAACCTTTGGATGATTAATTATATACAGCCCTGGCAGAGAATGTTCTGCGAGCGGTTACCTGAAGTTCTCCAGGATTCAGATTGCTAATTCAGTAAAAGCAGAATAGAGAGACATATATATCAAGAACGCGGTAGGATGCCATTAGGCAGATGAGACGTTTTCAAGAACAGCATATCTTGTGTGGTTTGTCAGCGCTGTATAGGGGCATGACAGGGTCCCTTGTAAAATACCTGGCTATATAAATTTTAAAGACCTTATATCTTCCTTTGTGTTGGGTAGTATTCAAAAAGTATACGGAAAGTAAAGCAACAGCTAGCCCTGTAGCTCTGCAAAAGATAGCCCTTGGATAGAAGGGAGAGCTATGTACTGTATTTGCCTGACATGTTGGTCTCAAAGTAGGTTAAATATCTGCTTGGCCATTTGGTTTTCTGTAAAAATACTGTTCCTTATTTGTTCTGTATTAAACCCTTCTCCATTTATATTTTTACGTTCTTTAAAAATAAACATAGAAAAGATGTGTTGTTGTAACAACTGATAAAAGCAAACTAGCTAAGGTGCAGAATGGTCCAAGATCAGCGTTCCAGAAGAGTTCTTTCTGAAAGAAGAAAGCTGTACTTGAGTGAAAGTCTCATATTTATTTTGCAAATAATAAGGTTAGAGAAAATAAATACTGTGTGGAAGTGTATGCCCTGGCTTCCCTACGGTAATACAAGGCTGTATGTTGTGCAAGTAGAAATAACAGATGCTTAGGAATCCTAAGAAGTCAGGATTCCTATCTTTCAGGCTTCTTCTCTTCATTTTGGCAGACTTTTTCATACCACTGCTAGAAAATAAATCTTTTGTTGTAATTGATGAACATCCTCGTTAATAACCACATTCTTTAAGTCATCTTTGTACTATATTCCAGTGGTGTGCAAGAGTGAGCTTTGCCTCAGATGCACAGTAATCTTTAAGCCCCTGTAAGATACACTCAGTTTGCTAAAACAAGTAGATTATACTAGTTCTGCAGTACACTTCAGTGTTCAGCATTTTTCATACATGTGACAGTGATGCAGTGTTCATTTGAAGAGTCAAAAGCCACAGGTTCAAATTCCCTTATAGTCAACAGGAAAAATTGCTTGCCACAACTTCTAACTTATAGCCTGTACATTTTGATTTCTATTTTACCCATAAAATTTCTGTATGAAAATCTACTGCTAAGAGGTTTTTTATTTTTGATGTAGTACAGCATTTTCATGCTCAGTGAGGGGACATTAAGAATATTCGGTAATACAAATGCTGCTGTACTATGAATGCAGTAAAAGTAACAAGTACCAGTTAGATGGCACCCAAAAATACTATCATTTGCAGATAGTATATTCCCATTCTAAAAAGAAGGTCAGTATCCTGATACAAATATCTATTGGTTATGAGATCATGTATTATTCTGTATGGCTTCTTACACTGTGCTTATTGCCATATAAATGAAACATCTTCCAGCAGAGTATCAAACGGTGTGCCTAACATCTGTCATGTGCTTTTAACACATCCTCTCCCCAGGGAGAGAAGCACGTGCAGTAGATGGCCATGTTTTGGTAGACTTTTTATGTTTATTTTGGGGAAAGCATGTTGAACACATTTATGTTGACAGCGCATAATCAATGTATAGTGTTACACAAAATTATTCTCATGTAGCTGATGGGCCTATAGGCAATCTACAGACTGAGCTGGATACTGCCTGGGTAAATAGTTCATCTGGCACCCAGCCCACTCCCCCTTTCTTTCCATCGCTCAGACGTGTTAGTTTTGTCATACAATGCACATCTGTATCTGGCCATAGAGAAATGGGACAGCATACATCTAATTGTAACACAAATACAGGCTTAGTCATGTCACAAGTGTGCGTAAACCCTCAATACCTACTCACACATCACCGGACAACACAACAGAAAGCTTGGACATAACTAATTTTGTCAATTATGTTATTTTTGTGGGTTAACCCTGGTAGGCAGCTAAGCACCACAAGCTGCTCGCTCATTCACCCCCTGACTCCCCGTGGGATGGGGGAAGAGTAAAGGAAGAGTAAAAGCAAGAAAACTGGGGGGTCGAGAAAAAAACCCAACATTTAAGAAGTGAACGATGTGAAGGATAAGCGTAAGATGAGAGAAAGGAAAGAAAACAAAACAATTGAGGCGAAGGCAATGACTCTCCACCTTCCACAGGCAGACTGATGCCCAGCCAGTTCCCAAGCAAAAGAGAGTTAACCTCCCTAAACCCCCCTCTTCTCCCTTTTTATGGCTGAGCGTGACGTTATATGGCATGGAATATCTCTTTGGTTAGTTCAAGTCATCTGCCTGGTTTTGTTGCACACGCTGCAGTCTTCATTGCAGTAGGTAGTAAGTGAGAAAGAGAGAAGGCCTTGATGCTCTGCAGACACAGCTCAGCAACAGCTAGAACATTAGTGTGTTATCAGCATTGTTTTGGTCACAAATCTAAAACACAGCACCGTATGAGCTGCTATGAAGAATACCCTAGCCAGGCCCAGTACAGTTATTTAGCAGGATGACCTAGGAAGTGTTTGAGACTTAAACTGTAAAAAGCTATAGGTAGCATCTGAATAACAAAATACTTGTCAGGAAGGAAGAAAACAGTCTTTTATAAATATCCTTAGTGCTTTTGAACATGTTTTATAGTTCATGTGGTGGGGGAAATGCTGAATATTTCTAACTCAGACTGAGAAGGGAATCCACACTCAAAGATATTCAAGGTAACTATTTAAGCAGGGTGTCCCACTGAAGTTGCTCAAGGTTTGAATGAATTGAAAAATAAGAATTTAGGTTTTTCTTGGACACAAATTTGTACTTGGGTCAGTAAGTGTTCTGTTTCATGCCTTTTACAGCAGAAAACAGGCTACTTATACAGTTGTGTGTATTGCATAATGCTCAACTTTCTCAAACTAGAGTGTTTATTTTCTTGTGCAAGATGTTTTTTGGATGTTTTGCCTAAATGGCTAAGTTTCCATCTACTCCTGTCTAACATAATGCATTGCTTTTATAGAGAAATGAGATCTGAAAGTCCATATTGGGCATTAGTCTCTAGTGAAACTGAATTTTTTGCTGGAATCTACTGAGGTTTTTGCAGGTTTACTAGCAGTGCTGACTTGCGAATAGAGCAAAAAGGTTGCTGTTATTTTTGTTGACATGGAGTCAGTAGGGATGTGAGCAGTCTAGCATTCCTCATGTGAACAGTTTTCTTTCCATAACAATGTTTGAATATTGTGTGAAAAACTTATTATTTCCTCGTCTCTGCTCACGTGCCATTAGTGAAATGAGTCACTAATTCCACTGTGAAGTAAAGAGTTAGCTCAAATTCTTATGAAGTATGGAAGTAGCTTAGTCAGAGTAGAAGGTACTTGTAGTATCTAACCGTCCTGGGTTTGGGAGGTGTGAGGAAGGGACTAGAAAAAAGAATGGAAATTTGGCTGTTTCGTATCAGCAGTTTCTGGCTGTGGATTGGTCAGCACAACCTAACCAAAGATAATGAAACATCCATGGGATTATAATGCAATATTTGTGGATTCAGGACTAAGAGTTGTAATAGAGCAGTAGACTAGAGGACCGCTTCAGTTCTTAATGGTGTCCACATGCTTCCAGCATGTTTTTATTAGCTAATGTAGTGCTGGAATTTTCTCACATAGGAATGCTTACAGAAGTTAGGAGGAGTGATGCTTCGTTCTCCCAGTGCTATCAATTTGCTGTGGATACCGGTGGTATCCCTTATTTGACATCTTCCCTCCTAGTTATTGGGAGACTGTCGTACTTGTGCATGTGTGGAAAAGGGTAGTTTACAAGTACACTTCTAACTATGCTGCAAAGAGTGCAATGATGGAGATGTTATCTATAAACCTCGCTGCAGAGTATAATATGTGTGTGTGCTTGAATCTGTAATAACATTGTTTTATTTGCAACCAAAAATACTTTCAGTTAATTACAAATTTAAAGTAAGACAGTATTTCTGTTTCAGCGATTGTTAATATTAACTGCTGCTTTGGAAATGAGCGTAACTGTGCATTTTTATTTCCTTTTTAATAATGAATGCGTAGCTGTAAAACACTCTATCAGTACTTGATGTGTATTAACCAACAACCTATTCATCACAGCAGTGGTAAAAGTACATTTAATTACATCATAGAGACATAAAAATAACTTGTTTCAGGAAGTCATGGAGGTATTGAGTGGGATTAGGCCGTGTAAATAGCGATACTCATATTCATGAGATGTTTGTTAATATGAAAAAGAAAGATGAGTTGATGGGTCTGATTCTTTGTCATCGTAAGTGGTCATTTACTCTTGCTTAAAACTGAATGCAAAAATGCAGTTAAAACACAAAGTTCTGTTTCACTTACGTTTTGCGAGTGTATAAAATTATACATCTATAAATACACAGACACGTACTATATAAGGTATGAAATTCTGAAGAATCCAGCTTTTTATCTTCAAATATTTTAGCTTGCAAAATGTTATACGTGCCTCCATATGCTGAAAATTTGAGACTTACTTTTTAATTCCTTACCAATCCTGTTCTAAAACTAACTGCAGATATCTTGATTATTTTCAGGAGCTAGTATCAAGAGCAATATGAGGCAATATGCAAGTTAGGTGTTCAATATGGCTATTTTTTCCAAAATAAATTCTCTCAACTCAGAGATTAGGTGCCTGGTTTAAATGCATGTCAAAAGAACACTCAGATGAAGAATAATGTTGTGATTAACACATTGTATTGGAATTTGAGAGTTGGAAGTTTAATTCCTAGGCAGTCATGTCTCTGTGGCTGACATCAGAAATTTACTAGGAAACCAGCTAGAAGTATTTTAGTCTTTGTGTAAAACAGGCTTGGTAACGCATCCTTTTCTTCACACCATTTAAATTGGAGACTCTTTTTAGACCAGATGGACTCTCAAAGGGTATGTTTCCACTCCAGCTGAAGGTGTATTAGCTGAATGGATATATTTGCAGTAAGCATGTACTCATGCAGGGGTGATTCCTTGAAAGTACAAAACTTTGTATTTCTCTTTGTTGAATTTCATAAAACTCCTGTAGGCCCATTTCTCAAGCCTTTTGCGGTCCCTGTGAGTGGTGGTACAACCATCTGGTGTATTAACTACTCCTCTCTGTTTTGCATTATCTGAAAAATTGCTGAGTATGCACTCTGTCCCACCACCTGGTCATTAACGATGATGTTAAGCAGTACTGACCCCACTATCAACCCTTGCAGCACTCCAGTAGTGACTGTCCTCCAGCTGGACTTCGTATTGCTGATCGTAACCTTTTGAGACTGGCAGTTCAGCCAGTTTTCAGTCCACCTCATTGTCCGTTTGTGTAGTGCAACCCCAAAGCAGGGTTAACTAGATTAATTGCCAAGGATGGAGACTCTACAGCCCTACCAAGCAATTCCAGCATTTGTCCACCCTCACAGTGGATTTTTTCCCCTTTATGTTTAAGTGGGATTTCCCATGTTTCAATTTGTGTCCAGTGCCTCTTGTCCTGTCACTGGACAACATTGAAAAGTCTCTCACTCTGTCTTATTTACTTCCCCCGTCAGGTATTTATACACATTGATAAGAACCCCCCTGAGCAAGGCTAAACGACCTCAGTTCTCTCAGCCTCTTCTCACATGACAGTTGCTCCAATCCTTTAATCATCTTCGTGGCTCTTCAAGCACTTTGTATGATAAAATCGTAAACAGAGGGAGAAAATTATGTGGTAGAGTAGCAGTTACCTTTCACTCTTTATTGTCAATATTTGCATCTTGTCTGATTAATGTTACTGTATTCTGTGGCTTTGAAGAAGAGACACTTACCGAAGAGGTAGGGATCTTCATCATCTTTTGTCTATGCTAAATAAATTACTTACAGTATTCTTGTAAGTGGTTACAAGTTTATTATTTTTGGGGCACTAAGTACCATTTAAACTGGCTCCTGTTTGCATCAGTGCCAGTGGTTTGGACAATAACATCATTGAGAGGTCATGTTCATAGTGAGGATATTTGCTCTAAAATTAATAATATTGACCTTGCTACTGAGTAAAAATTATGTTTCAGAAGATTTGGACAGGTGGTCCTGGACTCCAGACAAACTATGAAGCTACTTTTTCCTTCATCAAAAAAGCGACTGTGTGTAAGCTATCTACAGCAAAATAGTATAGTTTCCATTTCTCTTCTTTATAACGAACTTTGTTATGTGGTGGTGTTAGCACCGCATTAATTGTGCCAAAAAGTGTAGCTTTCAGGAATATTATTGACTCTCTCTGCACTAAAATTCATTAGTTTGTCATTACTGAATGAAAGACACTAACATAAGATGGGATTATTAGGAAGCAGCTTCAATACCTCACCTTGAGGGTTTTCAACTGTTCTTGTATTTTTTACACTGTTCACCAATATTTAAAAAAAAAAAGGGGGCGGGGGGAGGCAGGGGGATTGCTTCACTGGTACAAATGCAGAGACCAACAAATGCAATTAGAAATTTTTACAATAGATTTAAATTATATCAGATAAAGGTGTAAATCGGCAGTCTGTGTAAAGGTATCTCTTTTTGATATATTTTGTAACAATGGTTTCTCTCATGGTTTTGGTAAGTTGCTGATTAGTGGAACGCGTAGCCATGAAATACGTATTTTAGTTCCTGACTGATGGAGGGTTATGATGGCACCAGTATTTCTGACAAGCTTAAAAGACACAAGGATAAAACACTAGACATCATTCCAGATTTCTCAGCAGGAAAATGTAAATCTCCTTAATTTTATTCCTACTGAGCTGTGGCAACTAAGGTCTTGTATTTAAATGTGAATTATTAAATAGACAGCATGATGATGATAGGAGCAGGCAATGTGTTACATATATCAACAAGTTCTCATAAGCCAAATACCTTGTCAAAAATTCTTATTTCCATCTATGCATTTGTGATAAAGGGAAATAATTTTAAGAGTATTATGCCTTTTATTCTGAAAAGCCTACCAAGGATATTAGGTTAGGGAATGGAGTGAGATTTGCCATGTAAATTGATAGGTGAAACCTTCTTGCTTTAAGCCTCTAGACCCTAAACCTATCACAGTGCTGAAGAAAATAGTCACATCTAAAAAAACTCAGCAAAGTGCATACGAGTTGTAGTAATGTAGAATGGTCAGATATTGTATGATATCTTTAGTATAGTTTATAATTTACTTTAGAAAAGCATTTTGAAATGTATTTAACAGGCAGCTCCGTTCATTACCAGTTGTGAAGAATTTTTGAAAGTTAAAAGGTTTGGGGTTTGATGTTTTGGGGTTTTTTAATGTGTTGATACTGTAAAAAATAAAAAAGGCAGCTGGCAACCTCAAGCTGAAATATTAAATCTGAGATAAATCTCATCGCTTAGAATCTCTTCATGTTTGATGGTGACTATAGGATTTGGACCTCTTGCAACACAGATTAGAAATAGCATTGAGGTATGAAACAATAGGAAAGAATGACGCATGCTCTCTGCTGATTATATACACCTTTGTAAAATACAAGGAGGTGACTGTTGCATATGTATGTACGCTGCTGCATGGACTTAAATACTAAGCTTGATGCAAATGAATAATCATCTACTTTAATGAGCTGGACTGTAGACTTGCATGGACTACGGGCATGCATAGTGAAGCATGAATGGTAGCGTTTATAGAATCAGGGCCTAGATATGAAATACAAACACAGTTTACTTGCTATTTAAGTATAGGTACCCCTGCAAGAGAATGTAGTGAATTTTGCAAGAATGTGATTCTTGCTAAATGACAGCTTTTTGAAGAGGAAATAAGGATCCGGTTTTCTTAATACAAAGCAAGAATCTTAATAGAATGACCCAACTGTAACATTTGTCAGACCTTTTCAGTAAGTGCCATTAGATATTTAAGGACCAAAACAGACATTATTTTGTTTTATTCAAACTGCATCTCTAGAAGGGCTTTGCCTGTACTAGTGGGGTTAAGAACTCATTTCTTAGACTCAGAAGCATATAATCTCCTGAAGTATTACCTACATTTCTTACCATAATTTTCTTCCTACAGAATCTTCTAGCAAAATAGTTCATGATCCTGTCTAGTTGATGAGACTAGACAAGCTAGTAATGTGAAAATGGACTTCTGCAGACAGTACAGCTTTTTTAAAGCAGCATTGTGTATATTCTTTGTATTCTGGGAGGGACTCAGCCCTGCTCTGTCCAGAGCCTAAAAAGAGAGTCCAAAACTGCCACAGCCGCCTCAGCTAGAAGACATGTGATCTCATTAGCAGCGTGCTGAACCCAGACTTCCAAGCATTATGAAAAGGAAGCTCAAGATGCAGGGATGGTAAACACTCTAACAGCTTTTGGTTGATTTTGTGCTCCATCTGATTAAATGCACATCAACCCAGGGTATGCTGTTTACATGCTGGCAGAGTCCGAAGGCCACGATTTTGTAATTGCAAAAAAAAATCCAAACGTTTTTTGCATACTTGAAAACTGTTTTATATATCTTTTCTTTAGAAAACTCAGTGATGATAATGTCAGACACAGGCACCACTTATGCAAACCTTTCTGATTTACTGCAGTCATAGGACTAAAGTTGGGAAACCAGCACTGTCAACTTCCCAGACTAATGCAACTGCAGAACTGACATATGATGCCAAGTTATGGGCTGAGGAGTGATTGTTCACTTGAGAATAGCTTCTGGCTAGAATCCGGAGCTTGTATGTCCCTAAAACTGGCATAGTATTCCAATGAAGAATCAATTAAAAGTATCAGTTTTGCTTAATCTTTTTTGATTAGTACATTGGATAAAAATTATTAATATTTTGAGATAATGCTTTCAGTAAAATGTTATTTGGAGTGACTCTCATTTGTTAATGTGAACTGTTACAAACATCCAAAATATGTAAAGAACTTCTGGTTTTGCTTATTAGGGAAAGGCAGAGAAAATGTCTTTTATGTAACCCAGTAGGCCAAATTCAGCTGTGACTGTGGTCATATGATTGGATGGACTGGATCACATGGAACACATGGCTGCACAGAGTTTGACTTATGTTAATACTTATATACTAAATTGCTGTCAAAAAAGATCATATGAGGATGTGAAGCTAAGGGCGGAGTATCTTGGTCTGCCCCTTATTTTCCCTTAATTTATCCAGAAAAAAACATTCTCTATTTTACAAGTTAAAACTGAAATTCACACATATCTATCTTAGGTTTCCTCCAATGAACCCTACTGTTTTAACTGTCAGACAAAGTGACGGTTCCCATGAATGAGAGTCTTCCCATGCAGTTCAAATGAAATAGAGTCCATCCAACACTGTGTTATTAAGTTAAAGGTTTTATTCTTGAGAGCTGGAAACAGAAATCCTGTTGAAAATCGACTGAAGTAGGGTAGTTCACTCCCTAAGACACTGTGAATGTCATTAATTTGTCTTGTAAAAGATGAGGCAATTTGCTTGCTACTTTTCCATCTCCTTTCAAGCCTCTTTGTTTGCTGCTTCTGCCATCATAACGGGCATGAGTAGATTTCTTGAGGATTGCTTTTGCTGAGCTCATTGGAGTTTTAAATTTGTTTTGACTTAAGATCTAGTAGCAAGTCTAGTTTTTAATTTGCAGTGCAAGTTGATTGCATAATTGTGAAGCTGTTTGACATGTGTGATACAATTTGATTTGCATTTCTGCCAGATTTCAACTGTAAGAAACAAAATCTGTTAGAAACAATTATAGCGGGAGTCACTGGAGGGTTCTTACAATTTGTTTTCCATTTCCCAGAGACTGAAAGATGCCACTCCTATAAAACTATTTGAACACTTCACATTATCGTTTAGCTGTATATGCTGATGTAAGTGGCTTTGATATTTTCAGGAATAAAAGAGAGTGAAAAAAAAAGTATAATATATATGATATATACGTATATATTTTATGTTTATAAAATGCAGTATAGAATGGAAGAAGTAACATAATGCTGACAGAAACAAGAATTAAAAAAAAAAAAAAAGTAACTGAATTATAGTAAATAGCCATCAGGATGTCTTGTGGAAAAGCACAGACTTCATTAAAACCCAATTAGAAAACTCCAAACCTATGATTATACCTGTATAGAGGTACATACATAGAGTTCTCAAAGTGTTTGCCCCATGACCAACAGATCCTGGAAGATCTATGGAGGAGACATAGTCTTGCCCACGCAGACAACAGCTGTATTGGGGCTGGCCTGTGCATGTTACACCACTGGAGTTGTTCCGATAATGTGGCTATGATTGTCACTGATTTTTTTTTTTTTCTTCCCCTATTGTGCAACAGCAGGGAGACTTGAAATAGCATTAATTCCCAAGTAGATTTTCTCTGGAAATGCCACAGACAAGCAGGTGATACTATTGTAGAGAGCAGAGTAAAAGGAAACTGAACTGGCAGAAGCATACTATCTGCCACACAGGCCAAGTAGTTACAAAATATTAGAGATTATACAGTAATAGAAATGGCAGCACAGGTCTGATTTCCATGAGGTCAGAGGAAGTCTAACAAACTATGCAGTAGAAGTGAAATAGCTGGCCAGACACCAAAAAAGTAATTCTGAAAATGTAAGATCTTTGTGGTGCATGGAAAGCATCTGATTTAGAAACAAGGTGGGTTGTCCCAAATTATGCGTCTTCTTTAAGCTGCTACCAAAATGTGTGACCGTAACTTGCTCAAAGTACTTCAACAGAATTGCTATAAATTTACACAGGACTGTAAAAGACTACTTTGGTCATTCTCTGTGGTTCCCCACAATTGCAGGCATCTGTGAAATAATGCCTACTCCATTTCAGCCTACACAACATACCACGAACCACAGAACATTTTTTTCAATACCCTGTAAAAAAATAAAGGTGATGTAGTACAGGAGACCTAACTGCATTGAAACTACAGTGTGTCGTAAGACAAAACGAGGAGAGGCTGAGAATACCACCAGTGTTTTGGTTGCCTACAGATCCTAACTCCACCACAGATCATTGTTTTGAAACCAAGCACACAGGGAAATGGAGGCACAGAAGCCTCTTGATTGCACACCTTGTGTACTTCCTGCTGTGGCATCACTCCCTGTGAGCAATCTCTGGTGGTTCAGAGTCAACCGCCCCTTCACCATGTCACCAAAAATCAGTTATTTATGAAGAAAAAAAAATAAAAATGTTGTGGCACAATGCAAGGCTCTATACCATAATGAAGAATTTTTGCCTTTGAAGCCAAAATAACATCAGTTAGGTCATCCTCACCTGAATAATCAGCTTGGCTACATGGCAGCTTACACTGTACCTTTATTGTGCTTAAAAAAATAAAACAAAACAAAACAGAAAGCAACAGCTAATTACAGTTCACAGAGTTGGACATGAGTAAATGAATAGAGAATTTGGTCACTAATATTTTAGAAGTTTGTCCCACTTTCTCTGGGAAGTTTCTGGAGATGTTTGTGTCTGATGCATAGAATCATGCCATTAAAACTGTTCTTCAAAAGAAAAATATAAACCAATAACAAAATAATCAAGGCAACACAAAGAAAATACCTTTTAAAAATATGCCCATCGCACTTAAATCTACAGCTGCTTTCAGATGAATACTTTGAATTCTGCTGTGATAGATTGGTATTTTTAAATTTGCAATACCCCTGAAGACTGTAACCACAGTTCTTAAATCTGTTATTCACAGGGAGGTAGGTCAAGCTGGTCACAAGATGTCCCCTCAGTTTGTTTAACGGTCAGCTAATAGTATGTTCAAAACCAGGTATTTTTTCACTTCAACCTCTGCATACAAGTGGCTAAAGTTAAATTGTCTCCTTCATGCTCGTGGCAATTTCTAGTCAATTTTATTTCACAGTTGTGATTTTTTTTCCTTACAGTGGCAATCTCCCTCTCCCACTGCTATGGCCTTGTTCCTTGTTTTCTGTGTTTCCCTGACTGTGAAGAGACAGTGTGTGCTATGGCCAATCAGTATTTTAGTGTGCCAAGGAAATGTTTAACAATACAGATCGCCTCATCTTTCCCTTGCTACTGTCACTAATTTGATTCCCTCTCCTTTACTAGCAGCCAATTATTATAAAACCTATAGGAACTTATTTTACAGTTTCTCTTACTTTTTAAAATTTGCTTGAAATTAATTCAGCAAAGTTGGAATGCTTTGTGGCACAATTTCACCTTACTCTTGAAATGTATCTTGAATGCATTGGTCTTGTTTACTTATTTGTCAATGGCATAATACAAATGTTAGCATATTGCAACCTGCTTTGCTACTCAACTTTAGATTATAAGAGTAAGCATAAAGAAAGAAATGCTATATACATCCCAGAATGCTACTATTTACTAATATACAGTATCTAGAGCTTAATAGGGATTAAGAAAAGCCCTCACAGTAGAAACGCAAACCTCATTGCTGATCATTTTCATGAACAAAAGATGGAGATAAGAACAGCCTAATTCCTATCATTTCCTATCAAATCAAAGACAATCTTCACACTGAGCACAGTAGTACTGTTTATACGATAAACAGTGTCACTGCTCTTTGCCTAAAAAGCAAAGAAATATGATGCATGATCCCAAGATAATGGCAAAGACAGTGATAATGACAGTAAGAGTTAAGTTTACTTGCTGATAGTAAATTACTCTCATATATGGAAAGTTCACAAGATGTAGCAAAGAAAATTCCAACAGGACCTAAGGAAAAAAATGCACCATGAGGATTGCCAAGGGTGGAGACAGGTTGCCCGGAGAGGCTGGAGCACTGCCATCCTTGGATATATTCAAACTGTATTTGAATAAAGCCTGGAGCAAGCTGATTTAACTTTAACGTTAGACCTGCTTTGAGCAGGGGCATTGGACCAGATGGTCCCTCCAACCCAGTTAGTGGATGGTTCTCTTCTAGATACTGTTCTAGTGGATAGGGAATTTAACACTGGAAATAAAAGATACAAAAGTAGTTATATTTGGTCCTTTTTTCATACCTGAGTAAAAATGCAGTAATTTCAAGTAAGTTGACAGGAGTTTGAAGAAGGTGAACTTCCTCTCTGTTCAGCACTGATGAGGTGACATCTTGAGTGCTGTGTCCAGTTCTGGGCTTCTCAGCACAAGAAAAATCTGAAGTGAGTCCAGCACAGGGCCACAAACATGATTAAGGGACTGGAGCATCGTTCATACGAGGAGAGGCTGAGAATGCGGGGACTGCTCAGCTGGGAGAGGTGTGGTCAAAACGAGAACAGATTGCCCAGAGAGGTGGTGGTGCAGTCCCCATCTGTGGAGGTACTGAAAACCCAGCTGGACGCAGTCCTGGACAACCTGCTCTAGCTGACCCTGCTTGAGCAGAAGGGTTGGACTAAATGATCTCAGGAGGTCTCTTCCAATTTAAGAAATTCTGTGAAGTTTTCAAGATTTTAAGTCATAAAATGGCATTTCTGTCAGATGTCTAGCGACTCAGTATTCAGTGATGGTGAATGCTGGGGCTTCCCTCTAAGTATCATACTGATTGCTCCACAATGTCTATTAACAAAAGTAGGGATTTTTTTCATTTTCACAGACCAGATGTGCCCCAGTAATTCTTCCATCTACAGCATACAGGTAACTCTTAGGATAACTGGAGGGTAATTGGAGCCTTGCCTAGAAATGGACTCCAGTGTAGCTCCATAGGGATGTAAGGTTGTCTTCATGTGGATCTACTTGCAGAATTAGAATTATTCACTCATTTCAAATGTTACTGAGAACCTGGCTGTCATGTTTATTTTCTCTCTGGAATTTACTTGAGAACCGACATCAAACATCGGTATTTTTCAAAAATGCTGGAGCTGCATTAATGAGTAAGATTAATTAAATGCTTGAGTTCACAAGTTCTTATGTGTCCTGGCTGTTCCCTGAAAAGGATACAGTAATTCGTATTAAATATAAAGAATTATTCTGTTTCACATTAGGATGATCAGTAACTCTTCAGGGAGTTCAACAAACTACTCGGATAATGCTTAGAAAGCAGTCTTTATTCTCCAAGTGTTAGATGAGCTCGTATATGTAAAAAAGGACTTAGTTTTTTTTAAAAAGTAAGTACTGTATGAGAGGACACTGCGAACTGCTGAGTACAAGTCAGTCAATAGGAAAGACAGAAGTTTAAGAAACACAGAAAAATGAGAGCAGCTGTTTTTTCGTCACTGAGTTGAGGGCTATAATCACCCTCTCCGTAACAACCACATTTGCTGTTGCCAATACATGATATATATTTACTTTTGACTAGCTCAGTAAATAAACTTTAATTCTGTTTCTCTCATAGTATGAAAATGACCACCTTGTTTGATTCAAACACCATTCCTCTGTTACCTTTTAAGGGCTATAAGTAGATCAAAATGCTCACATCACTAATATGGCCCTGTATTTTAAATAAACCTGTTGTATGCAATGGTAGGAGTTAACTACCTTTGATATTCCAATTATTTCATAAGCATTTATTAACATAATTTGCTTCCTCATGATCTAAAGTAGGAGTAAGTATTTAAGGATCTTTGTTATACTGCTTTCCTCTGGTAATGAAATGAGAGCGCCTTCCGCACTGCTGCTCATTTGTTCCTTGTGTTGTGGTCTTGAGAGGTGCTGAATGCCTCAACTTCCGTCCTGTTCAGGGAGAGTTAAGGGCACTCAGCATCTCAAAAATACAGCTTGGTACCAGCAGGACCGAGCTCCTACGTTGTGGAGAGATGAGGCAAGGATTTGTTGTGTCCCCTGTTGCTTACCTGGCCTGGTAGTCCTTGAAAGAGGGACTCGAGTATGGCTTGTGGGAATCTGTACCAGCTGTGTGTGTTTGCAGCTATCACAACTGCTGTGCCATCATTGCGGTATGGGCTACACGGTACAATAAAGGATGTAACGCTGTGTTTTTAATGTGCTTGAATAGAATGTTGTGTATCCATTATTGTGTAAATGTGAGCCTAGCTGATAAATTTGTTTAGAAAATGGTTTTTTCCCCCCAATAAGGGACACTTGATAAACTATGCTTTGAAATCTCACTTAGAATCCAGTTTATTTTTAAAACAAATCTTACCAGATGCAGTCATTTTGAAACAGCCCGGAGAGCATCAGCAGCCGCTTGTTTTAAATGCATGTAAGTTTAATAACGCTGTATTATGCTTGGTCTGCGTTCAAGCAGGGCCGCTCTCATGCTCATTCTGAAAAACATAAACTTCTGCTAAGCTGACAGAATGTGACGACTAATTAAAATATTCCCATGAGATACATATATAGTTGTCTATTTTCTGTTAGAGTTCAGTGTTCTCTAACCTTTGACTCAGCAGCGTGTGCTTTATAGTATAGTAACGCAAACAGTGGTTAACAAGAGAAGGCCAAAATCATCAAAACACAACTTTTGTTGAACTATACCACATGCTGCTTTGAAAGATTTTTAGCTTTATAAACTTCTGTTCATATTGCGGAGAGATAATCTCATACAAGATGGACATTTTATTGGGAAAAAATATGCACATTCTGTTGAATTACTCTGTGCCAGGTTTATCATGCGTTCACCGCTGCACTGTAACTTTAGTTGCAACAGTTTTTAATGCACCTGACTCAGCCTGGCAACTGAACTGGTGTACATGCTGATCTACTGGAGGGGAAATACTCAAAAGTAGGAATGGATGGCAGGAGCAGGCCTAAGTTACTAAAGCCGCCTGCTGTTGCAGGATGTACCCAAGGATGAAAGGGAGACCGTGCTGGAGGGCCAACACAAAATGAGTATTTATTTCAAATGCAGAATGGAAAAGCAAAGACCTAGCACAGTCACAGGTAATGTGATGGTATTGCAGCTAATATAGGAAATGCCTCCTTATGTTTTTGTTATTATTGTTAAAAGGAACGTAGAAGAAATTTGCTAGAAACAGTGCAATTGAAAAATACCGTTAAGGCAGCTTTAGTTTTATGGGTAATGTCCAGGTAATACGGTGCATTTCTGTGAATAGTGGAGTGAAAACCAGATGTGTTGAACCACGGAGGCAGCTTTCGCTCGTACTTAACCGCCCCCCGGCGAGTTGGTCCGGCTGGAGGGACGCACACGTGTAACATGTGGAACTGTTTGCAGGATTCGGGCCTAACTTAGACCAGCGGTTTAGTATTTCCTCTTGAGGGGTGGAAAAGCGGGTTTAAGTTTCGCCCGTCCAGGGGCAGGAGCTGAAGTTCTGTTCAGGAAGCGGCGTGCGGGCCGAAGTGGGGAGAGCGGCGGTGCCGCTGGGTGCGGGCCGGGGCTGGGGCCGCTCCCCCGCTTACCGGTGGCCGCCGGCGCCTCCGCTCCGCTCCCGCCTGCCCGCCCTCCACCTCACCTCCGCCGCCGCCCGCCCCGGGGCCCGGCGGCTCCCGCCCCGGAGCGGCGCTGCATGCCGTGGCGCAGCAGGGCTCGGCCGGGGAGCAGCGCCTGCGCGCCCGTCCCGCCCGCCCCGGGACCGGCCGCGGCAGCCTGGCGGGGAGGGAAGGAGGGAGGGCTCGGAGGGGGCGGGAGGCGCAGGCCGTTTCCCTTTCTCTTTCGCTGGGCGGCCGCCCGCCCCAGGCTGCCGGGCTGCGCCAGGTACGGCGGGGGACCGGGGTGGGGAGGCGCCGCAGGTGCGCGGGGGGAGAGAGCGCCCGGCCGCCGCCGAGCTGCCCCGCCCGCCGCCCTCTCCTGCCAGTGGGCCCCGGCGGGGCGGGGGGGAAGGGGGGGGAGGGCTCCTCCCCGCGGGGGCCCTCCGAGGCCTGCGTACCGCGCCGCGCCGCGCCTCGGCGGGGGTGTGCCGGGCGGGCAGCCGGGCGCCCGCGGAGCTCGGCGGGGCTGGGCGGCGGCCCCCGCACCTGTCACCGCTGCTCCCGCGCCCGGCACCGCTGCCCCGCTGGCGGCCGGAGCCCGGCGGGGCTGCCCGGGGGCCCGGCTGGGCGCGCGGCTGCCGTTACGTAAGTTGTGACCCGGTGCCCTGCCGAGGGCCTGGCACGCTCGTCCTGCGGGGCACGGCCGCGGTGCGCCGCCGGGCTGACAGACCCCTTCCCGCGTGTGTTGCAGGTAGGAAGATGACTGGCCTGGCGCAGGAGTTGCGAGCCCCGTCCCAGTGAGACCTCCAGCATTAAGAGCAAATGCCCGGGGAAGTCCCGCCGCCCAGGGCAGCGTCGCAGCTCTCCTGAACCGCAGGCATCGCCGCCTCTCGTACTTGCTCCTCTGGCCCGAGCACTCTGCCAGCATTTCCTACCCCACGAATGGCTACTCAGAGGAAGCACTTGGTGAAAGATTTCAACCCTCATATCACCTGCTATATCTGCAAAGGCTATCTCATCAAGCCAACCACAGTAACTGAGTGCCTCCATACCTGTAAGTAGCGCTTTGCAAAATATCCCTTCTTCATAAGTGATACTTCATTGAAGTATTATGTGTTTCATGTGATCTCTGTGCCGGTTTTTATTTACTTCTGAAGTGTTGCAGGAAATGCTGAGCAGTTTCTGGTGGAGTTTCCTAGGCACTGGTTTGCCATTTGGGTCATCTCGAGGGCATGTTGACTCTGCTTAACACCTTGCAGAATAAAGACACCCCTTTTCTTTCCCCCAAGCTAGTGGTGATGGTGCTGGCTCTAGCCCCAAACGTGTATCGTTGTGGGCTGGCTGATCTCAAGTGCAACTGTTAGGTTGGGTGTGGTAGTTTGATAGTATGACTATGCTTTTGAAACTTAAGCCAATGTGTCTGTTGGCGGTGTGCATGATGGATACGCCAGTTTGGTCAGTACTGGCTCATATCTCTCTCTAATACGTTCCACGGCACAATGGCTAAGAATACTTGAAAGTTGGCAAAATATTGATTTAGGGAGTAGATCTCTTTGAATGAAACTGACTCAGGAAAAATTACTCAGGTTGTCTTATGCTCCTAATGCTTTCTAAAACAGTTGTATGAATTATGTTAAACGTATGAACAGTCCTATCAAACTCAGTCAGCTTACTTCCACAAGCTAAGTTACTTACACGCTTGAATTTTTTACATCTGTTCCTGAATAGAAGATAGTTTGCTTGGACTGTCTTGAGAATTTGGCGTCTTTCCAAATAAAATTTGAATTCTTCTAGAAAAAGAGTAAGGGGAACTGTATGTTTTTTGGTAGATTTCTCATTTTTAAGCCTTTAATAAATGTTAGTTAAAAGCCTTGCCTTAGCATTTCCCATAATTTCTGTGCAGTGTTGTTCTTGCACTTGTTGTCTTCACTGTTCTTTTTTACATTATGGTGCTATGTCCTGAGTATATCAAGCACATAGAGAATGAAAACATATCATTTCTATATCTTGTTCATACTACAAAGGTAATGTTGTTTACCATTACAGTAATATTATTTTTAGTTTAGTTTTTGAGAAAAAAAAAGTAGTGTTGAACTGACTTTTTCCAAGTCTAATATCAGCTAAGGGTTATAATGCATTTTGTGGTATTCTTCTGTTCTGGGTTACTTGGTAAAGGAATTTAACTTCAGGAGGAGAGAAGTTAAGCAAGTTGTCCTTATAAGAACTTGAAATAGAACATGAGGGAGAGAGGTATATTAGCTATTATTAAATTATCTTTCCCTTTAAAGAAAATGGAAAAATTCCAGCATTAGTTAATTTTTTTTTATGGTTGAAGTTTAATGAACAGTAGTAACTTAAAAAGTTGGGCTGAGGGGGAAAAAGTTGCATCAGAAATCAGCTCAGGCTTATGGAAAAAAATAGGTTTTGTTATGGTATCTTTCTGTTTAGATAATTTATTTGTTTGTTTACTTTTGCTCCCATTACAAAATAATGGCAGGAGGGGAGGGGGTTTTTCTCAGCAGCATCTGTTTCTTTTGTTCACTTGTAGATTGTGAGCTCTTCACTGAGACAGCTCTGTTACTGCCTGGTCCCCAGATGAGCACGCATGAATTTTACTGAGCTGCCATACAGTTGCACAGGTCTCCTCCCAGAAAAGCTGCCAGGTGTTTGGGTCAGGAAAGAAGGTGGTGTTTCTTTAAAGCAAAGTTTAGTTGCCAAAATATGAAGCCTACAATGATGGAAAGGAAAATGAAAAACTTCAAGCAGTGGTATGGAAGTTCTATGTTTGTAGAGAAGAAGGTGATCTGTATGTGGCAGAATTTGGGAAGATACTCTGATAAATTGTTTTACATTTTGGCTTTTAGAAACTATTTAAACTTTTTTTATTAAGTACAGGTATGGCTCATCAGTCATATCTGAACAGTTACCACAAAATACAAGGATTTTAACTGTCCTTCGGTATTTGTCTTTACTACTAATTGCTGTAATTCAAAACAGTCTTGCACAAATGATCAAAATCTGCAGATATTAACAGTTTAAGGGGCAGCATAAATTCATTAGATACTGTGAGTACAACGTATTACTCTGGACAAGATGAAAAGCATGAATTGACATAGATGGTCTCCAGTGATCACAGAGGAACTAATGTGATCAGTAGTAACCAAATCAGTTAGCGCTTAATTCACAGCTTCTGTGTTGCTGAAAAATGTGAAGTACTAAAGTTCTGCTCTGAGAAATGTGTGCCTTTTTAATAAGAGATGTTTCTGATGGGGTTTTTGGAAATGTTGGACAGACAACTCCACCATTTCCTGGGAAGAGTAAGTGCAACTTGGGCATCAGCATTACAAACTTTCCTATCTCTGTTGGGAAGGAAGTGTTTATATTACTGCAAAATAATTATTTATTCTGCAAATTCAGTACTTCATTTCTTTTCTGCTACTTGCAACAGAATGGTTTTGTCTTATGGACTGAGACCTTTTTTCCTAGTCTGTTATACAGTTGTCAAGGGTGTTTAAGAACTACTGGCTGAAGCAGGCTAGATGTGAGCTAAAGGGTGTGTCCCATCATCTCTCTCCTGAGTCACTCCTCACTCCGTCGTATAGTACAGTGTGCGCTCAAAAACTTGGAAAATAAACTTTCCTCAGGAACATTCTTTAGTGTCCTAAAAAATATTAGATTGTTTATGCAATTATAGAAGTGTTCGATTAAAGGGACATCTGGAGGTTGTCTAGGCCACCTTCATGCATGAGGCAGGTTAGTTGCCAACACTGTATCAGGTCAAGCCATGGCTCTGTATAGCTGAGTTGTGAATTTCCAAGCATGGAATCTCCACAGCCTCTCTCAATAACCATGTCCAGTGCTACGCTCTCTACCTAGTAAAGTTCTTCTGAATGTCCTACCAAACAACTACTTGTGCCCATTGCTCCTTGTGGTACTATTTGCTACAACTGAGAAGAGCTGGGCTCTGTCACTCCTGTAACTGCCGTTCAAATGGTATAGGCTGTTAGTAGATAACCTACTAGCCTCAACCATGATTCGCTTTTGGTAAATCGATATTGCCTATTCCTGATTACATTTTTGTCCCTCATGTAGTTGGAAATTGACTCCAAGGGACATGATGTGATCAGCCATCTTACCAGGGAGCTAAGGGAGACTGTTTATGATTGGACTTGATGATCTTAAAGGTCTTTTCCAACCTAAACCATTCTATGATTCTATGTTTAACTATGGTTACTTGGGTCATCCTTCCCATCTTCATTAAAGGCTGGCATAACACACTAACCTTTTCCAGTCATCAGGCACGTCCCATAATCATCATGATTATGGTGATAAGCTTTCAGCTTAGTGAATCCTACCTGGCCTGTAGATCTGAATACCTCCAGCTTTTCTCAGCAGGCCCTAGCCTGCTGCTCCCCGGCTGCTGGTCATCCTTCTCCTTCCCAAATCATGCTGGTATGCATGGAGATCCGGGATCAGGCTCTGCCTGTGAAGAACAAGGCAAAAAAAGATACTGAGGACTTTAAACCTTTCTGTATAATCTATTCCTAAATTGTTTCCCTCATTCATTAATAGATCCGCATTTTGTCTGAACTTCCTTCAGCTACTGGCCTACTTGCAGAATCCCCTTATGTCCCTCATCAGTTTTAGTTATGGCTGGGCTTTGGCCTTCCTAATTTTGTCCCTAAGTTCCAGAGCAATGATTTGATAACCTTCTGTTTCCCATCCTTGTTTCCACTTCTAATATGCTCTATTTTTGCATATTAATTAGGAAGCTTGTGCACTAAGCAGTTCTTCTGACAAAATGCCCTGTACAGTGGGCTGCTTTGCTCTTGAGGTCTAAATAAATTATCTTTACAAAAACCAGCCGGCTCTCCTAAGTACCTTTCTTTCTAATGCTACCTTCCTTGGGAAATCTGACTAGCAGTTTCTTAAACAAGCTGAAGTCCCACCTCCTGAAGTTCAGAATCCTAACTCCGATATTTAACTTTGTATCCTTCCTCAAGATCCTGAACTCAGTCATCCTGTGGTCGCTGCAAGGCAAGCTGCCATCTGTGGCTGTATTCATCGCCAGTTTTTCCCTGTTTATGAACAGCAGATCAAGTGGTGCATGGCTCCTAGTTGTTCTCTATGGCATTTAGCATAAGAAATTGCCAACTAATGCAGTCTAGGAACTTTCAGAAATGTCCTTCCATGCAGGAAAATGACCAGAGAGGTAATTTCCAACATCAAACCAATAATCTTGCAACTATAGTGTTTTTCAGATTTTGCTAAAAACTTAGGCTCACCAGGAGATCCCAAAAGAACTTTACTGCAGCAAAATTTCCCACCCTCAGACAAGCAAGCTGAGCTGCTTTCATACTCTGCCTCCTGCAGAAGCTTCAGTCAATGGCAGGTAGCAGGTCTGTTTTATTTTGAAATAGAAAATTTCAACCCAAAAAGTCTTTCGTGATCACTACATGCTGAACTTATCTCTCCTTTTTAACAGAAGGGAATCCAGTCTGACTGTGTCTGGTAATTGTAATTAACAGTGGAGTAGTCTCACATGTACAGTTTCTGAGAAGGGTGGTTAAGTATATTGAAGTTTTCTGTTCTGTTTTTATGCAGATGCTTTTCCTAAAAGTAAGTGCTTTTAAAGCAGGTTTAAGGTAGCTAATTAAATACTTCATTAAACATGCCAAATGACTTGTTACGTCTCTGTGCCATCACTGAGATGGGTTTGATGTTCCACAAGCTGTGCATATCCTGTGCCCTTCCTTTACTCACTGGATCAAAGAGAGATAAACTTTGAGAGAGGAGATCTTTGGAAGAATTCAAAGGATGAGTTCTGACAAAGACTTTGTCCTACAATTAACTAATTAAACTTTCTCTTGTAGATTTTTTTGTTTAAAAGAAAAAATTCAGTATGAAGTTTTATTTAGCTACCTTGTTAATCAGCATTTAAAAAATACGGAAGAGTCTTCTCGCATATCCATGTGTAGATAAGCGTAAAAGATGTATTTTTTTTTTGGTTTGCATAAGATGACATACAGCACAGTCCTGACACTTGCATCTGTATTTTTCAGCTGATTACAAAGATCTGAAAGAACATGTGAACCAGATATCTCTGTACTGGAAAATGTAGCATGGTGTAGCATGTTATGGTTGCCAGCTAATTAGCATATGTCACACAAGTACTTTTATCAGCTGTAGTAAATCAGCCTATGTGAGTTTAACTTTTATTGTGACTCATCTGAAGTGTCATAGTACAACCATGAAATTCAGGTCCTCATTTCACTGGCATGTGTAGCACGTACCTCAAAATTCTGCAAACTCTGTACGTTTTGGTTAAGCTGGGGTTTTTTGCCTGTTTGCTGCCCCACCGTGACCTACAGTAAAGCAAGTGAAACCATGTCATTTTGTTAATCTGTACCGGAAGCGTGAAAGGGGTTTGGGTTGGGTTTTTTTGCTTTGGTTCCCCCCCCCCCCCCCCGCCAAGGTGGTAAATTAAATATATCTGTCATTTAATTGTGTTTAAAGACTCCCTTTTTCCCTACCCTTTTCACCCAATACTTAGACTTCATCCCATTCTCTGAAACTTCAAAGTGATAGGCTTTGAAAAATACGCAGTGTTTTATATTGAGTGTAACAGAAGATGATTATATCTGTCATATCTGAAAATACTGGTTGATGATCCTACTCCTACTAGGAGTATCACATATCAGTTTATTATTCTTGAGTGCTAGAATTTATGTGTATTTTTTTACTTTTACATTGCTATTGGTAAACATTTAGTTTTGACAGGCAAATCCTCATAGCACCATATCTTTAACATGAGAAAAAGCAAAAGTTGTTTTAGATTACTACAGTATTGATTTACAGTTTCAAGGGGTTTTTCATCGTATAAGATGACCTCATGATTTGAGCTGGCTGCACGAAGACTTGATCCAGATCTGTATGTTTGTTGGAGTAGGGAATACATCCATATAGGTCTGGCTTAAGATTCTTGATTCCTTATGATGTTTTGTCTGTATATATTCTACTCAGAGTACTCTCACATTGGAGAGTAACCTCTTCATTAATCATTGGCCCCTTTCTTGGACCATGCAAGTGTGCCATCTTCCCCCCCAAAAGGTATAAAGAACCAAACCCTTATGTTACTTACCTCAGCCACTTCCAGCTGAATTTCCATAGGGCCATTATTCACAGCTGTGTTAGACTTCACAACTTCATCATCATACTAGCTTCTCAGACTTTTTTCCCCACACTCCTTAAATTGAGGTTCTCCAACTAAGGGAATTTCTGAGCTAGCAGATGATTCCTAACCTTGTGATTCTCATCAGTATTGTCATCACCCACCACTAATCTGGGCTCTTTTCCTGACAGAAGTAGTGTATGATCTCCACCTCCAGCACAATGTAGATGCCAGGATTATGAGATACCAGGTGCTGCAGTTGAAGAACTCAATTGATGGTAGCACATTCCACAGGTACCTTGAGAAGTTTGGGCAGAATATGGTTATTTCATTCTCATTCAAGTCATCCAAGAAGTGCTTATTCTAGGACTCTTATTTCAGACTTCTACTATATCTGACATCAGATTTAATAGGTTAATCCTATTGAGTCCTTTGGTTTACTTCATGCAGACCTAGTATCTCTACAGTTAATTGCTTTGATGCTCTCTACTTCAATAATATATAAGAATTATGCCCCCAAAATGTCCTGATTTTTTTAAGACATCTTCTCCATTAATGAACGGGGAAGGTACAATTTTCAACAATGTTAACTACTTCCATTCATGGCAATATTTCCTTTTCTAGACTATCTTCTTTCTAAAAAACTATGGGTTGCTTAAATAAATAAATGTAATTTCACTTTAGCCACTATGTCTGCATATGGTCTTCTTTGAAATATTTTTAATTTTTTGCAGCAATTATGTATTATTATCAATTAAAGAGCCTTCTCCATCATGGTTTTGTGCCACATTGTCTTCTGTTTTGATTTTCCTATCATGTTTAGAGTAGGATCTTTTTATGATTGGTTCATTTTTCACTTCTTAAGAAGAGCGAGATAAATGAATGATGCAATACCAGGATGGCCTATTTCAGAAAGAAAAGCTCACTTCATCCTAGCTTTCTTGTGAACACTGTATCAGAATTTCATATTAGTTAGTGTTATTGGCTGTTGGGTTCTTTTCAGTTCAAATGACATGGCATGCTCGTGATTTAGCTGGAGCTTTTTTTTGTTTGTTTGAAGATAAGCAAAAACTTTTTTTTGGAGAATATTACATTATGTTGTTTGGCCAGCTAATCAAATTCTATCTGTGCACTTGAATGGTGTTGGTCGCTGCTTGCAAGTAATTCAGGTCTGGACACTTGTAGGGTTTCTGTTTATTCCATAGTACATGGTTTTACAGAGCATTATGTCTTATGGCAATGCCTGTTCAAAAAGTGTAACTTTGGGAAAGCGGTGATGCTGCTTCTTCCATCTGTGACTCTGACACCCGCTTGTGACACTTCCTGACCTCAGGGAACCAAGCATGCACCCTGTTATCTCGCTACAGATGAGAGGGCTTTTTGTTTATTACATGTTACTCTACAACACCCCTTCACCTCCAGGGCTGTGTGCCTAAAATGAGGGTACACTCTGTTACCTTTGTACTTAGAATCAGGATATTTCTTTAAAGGGAGCATTGCAGAGCAGATTCATGGTGCCTTTTGGTGAGCAATGTCCTGTTATCTATTTACTTTAAAATCTTAAAAAACTTAAGCCATTTTAAGGTAAAGTGCAAAAAAAAATAATTGTGAAATCTAAAGCAAACAACATAGTTAAAAATGTCTGTAAACGTTGTAGGTGAAGAAATGAAAGAAAATCCCACATCTATTTAATCTTGGCATAGCTAGTTGAAATCAGAAAGCTACTGCGTTAATTTAAGAAAAGAGAAGGGTGATTGATAGTCTTGGAGGGGTGATTTTTGTATATATTGTATTGTTTGTGCCTCTTCCGTATGATATCATTGAGGTGCATGTGGCTGGGTTTTGATTAGTGAAGGAACTGAACTAAGCCTTCAGTTGCTCCTTGTGCTTCTTTGTATTTCAGGTGGGTGACAGCAGGAAAGATAGTTCACGTAGTTACGGGAGCTGGGATGGCTGAGGAGCTACTGATCAGCTAAAGAATTCCACCTTGTGATGCTTGCCCCTGGGTTGAACATGTGCAGACACTACATCTTAAGAAAAACTTGGAGTTGAGAATCTTCATATCTTTTCAATTTCAAGGATAACTTCTGTTATTTTCGGTTCTATCTCAGTCACGTTAATGAGGAGAGATCATAGAAGTCTTAACTATGTATATTTTAAGATTTTCAGACTTGTGCTTTAATTTAAGCATGTTCCTAAATATTTCTTGGGCTGGCATGAGGGCTTCTATGTGGGTGATGAAATTATCTGTAAGTGGAGTAGCAAAATATTTAGTTTTAGGAGTATTATAAAAAGTTGTTGCAGGTACAGAACATCACATTTGCTGCTCTGTACTAGACTTCTTACACTGTGGAATTGTTAGGGAATGCATGTACAAAAATCAATTAAGTCTAGTAATTTAACAAATTATAAAAGATCTGTGGTATAAGAAGAGTTTCGTAATTACAGGTTCTTCCCATCTGTATGCCAGTGCAAAATACCCTGCAACTTGAGGTTAAGAAAAAATTAACTCGTACCCTGAGGGCTGAAGGGTGCTCTCATAGTATCAGAGTTCTCGGCTGTTTTGGAGTTCCCCCCGCACAGAGGACAGCACTGCGCCCCAGTGACCGGGCTCGTTTGGCAGGGCTGGTGGGCTTCCTGAGCTCACTTTACCAACTCATCGGAAATCTGCCCTGCATCCAGCGCTGCTGGAGCCATTGTGCTTGGGGAGAGCGCCAAGAGCCAGCCCAGAGCTCTGATGTCATCCGTCAGGCTTAAAGGGGAAAATTCATTGTCATTTCAACCAAAGCTATGAAGTTAATGCCCCTAATTTAGTGTTTTAAAGCAGTAGGAAAAAACACATGCACCGAGGGTTTTAATGTGTGTGCGTTATCAGCTGATTTGTAGTAACTCTTCTGAGCATACTAAGGCAAAGATAAATGGAGGCTTCACTTGTTAGGTGACATTTGTTAAAGGAATTTCAAGATTCCTCGAAGTTTGTCATACAATTAGGATTTACCAGCTTGGTTTAGAGGTACTGTTAGTTCCTTAGGTAATTGATGAAAGAAATTACAATGTTTCAGCAGAAAGCATATTACAGTTGCAGCAGCCCATTTATTTTTTCAGCCCATTTACTGATGAATTTGCAGTTCTCATTTCAGTTTATGTGAAGTAATAATAAACAGAGGATAGAGTTTATCTCCATCCAGAATGTTGTAACACAATAATAATAGCAGGCATATTTGTTCTCATCAGCTTGGCTTCCATTTTCTTATTAATGGCAGTAAAATCTACAGTCTGCAATTAATCATTTGGAAGCAACAGTAGTGTAGCACCTTGTTTAGTTTAATTTCAGTTTATTAGATTTCATATTCACATTGTTGTTGTTTTAGGTTGTTTATACTTGCCGTGGTCATGATCCTGATTTTTCATTGTAAGATTCAAGTATTGAATGTTTACTCTAGGTTCTGTCATTGGTTTTGAAGGCGCTATGTCAAAAGGGAAATATACCCACTTTGACCCTGCGTACAATTTCTGTGAACTTTTCTCTTACAAGAAGTATTTACAGCAATATTTTCAGTTGCCAGCAACACTGTTGGAAAGAAAATAATGTGCAGAAGTAATTTTCAAATCATCTCAAGTGATGGGTGGCTCCGCTGGCCCAGAGCTCCCCAGCACGCACTTTCTCAGAACTTGCTCTTTACGTGTGCTACATGGTATGGGGTTTGCATTTTATGATGCTGGGAGAATTATAAGTAACAAAAATCCTGCATACTCTAGAGCAGCACTTGTCTAACCTGTTCTGCTGAACTCAGCGTCTTGCCAGAGCAGAACTAGCTATGGCTTTGAGGAAGTGGGTAAGGTACATTGTAATTATTTGCTTAAAATAATACTCTTTTATCTTTGATGCCTGAAGTACTTAGCTGGTATCATTAGGTCATGTTCAAGCAATATTATTTAGATCTTAGTCTAAGGGGTTTTTTTAATCTTTTTTTCTTTTTTTTTGTCCGTCAGTTTGTAAGACTTGTATTGTTCAACACTTTGAAGACAGCAATGACTGTCCCAGGTGTGGCAACCAAGTGCATGAGACCAATCCACTAGAAATGTTAAGGTAAGATGACATTGCACAATGTTTGCTGAAATGGAACAACAGCAAATAACAAATAAAATCTTGATATCTTTATCCTGAAAAAGAATTCAAGTTTTTGCTTATTTGTAAAATATATATATCAACTGTTCATGGCCGTATCTTCTGTCAATTTTTCATCTCCCAATAAATTGGAAATTGAGTTTTTTCTGATAGAGTAAAAGGAGGAAAGATAAGGGAAAGACACAGAAAGGCTGGGTGTATTGTGCAAATGAAAATAAATACTTTACTACTTCTATTAAACAAGTAAATGAACCAGATGCCTTGTATTCTTTAAATGAAATTAAAGTCTAGAGTTTCTTCTTTCAAATGCATCCCAGAGTGCAACTTTTTTCTTCTTAGACCAATGTAGAGGATGAATCATGCAAATAACTGAATGTTTTCCAGAGCATAGATTTACCAATTTGAATTGAAATCTGCTGTCAGATTAATGAAAAGACACTCATGAAAGAAAGTTTTGATACTGAAAGTGTCCTTTCTTGAGAGTTTGCATTTTTTATATCACAATAACACAACTTTGTATAAACAATTATTTTTCTTGAAATTCTGGATTAGCTTTTAGTAATGTTATGTTGAAACAAAGGTGATATCAATCCTACAAGTACAGTACAGAGAAATAAAGAAATGTCATCATAAGTGGAAGAACTTCATGTTTTCCTAAAATAATGAAGCCGCTCCCTGCCCTCCCTCCCTCCCTCCCTCCCCCCTGCCCCCATATTATTAGTTTGTATTACTGTTGTGAACTTAGGAAGAAATATTCTTACATTACTGTTAAAAAAATGATTCACATCTGGCATTTACTTGGGTTGGTATTATTTCCTAATGTTGTTGTTTGCTACAATTTGTCATGTTTTGCCTTGATTTTTGACTGATACATGTGTGCAGAGCAATTCTCATGCTTCAGCTATGTACAAAGAGGATAGGTGAGAGAGATTAAATCCAGCAACTCTGAAGGGTGTCATTATCTTAAGTCTTTATCATCTGAATGTTTTTTGAAAGTGTAGAGCTGAAAGGGTTTATGTAGATGTTTACCATAAGTATTTGTCTGATCTCCTGTCAGTGTCTGAGGCACTGTGTCAGCCATAACAGAAGATGCTATACAGAGTGCATGAGGCTACTAATAAGCTGAAAACAAAAGCATTTTAGAAATATTTCTTTTATTCTGACAGGACCATTTCTTAGGAGCTGAAAAATGCATTTTCTGAAACATCTAGCAGATGTTTAGTAAAATAATAATATGCTTTAAGCAGGAAATGATAGAAGGGTGAGAAAAGTTGCGACCACAAGCCAGAAATGTGGGAAGAGCTATTTTCTCTGCAATTATTTCCTGAAACTCCTTTTAGAGTCCTTGGGTTTATTTGCAACAAACTGCATATAGCTAGTAGTTTGCTGGTTGTATTTTATGAAACAGTTTTAAACATTTGCTAAACTAATAATCAGAAGACCACATGAGCAGTGGAATGAAATTATATTTTTTTGGATGTTGCCTGCATAACTTAATACATGTCTTACTCTCTGACTGCAGAGACCAGCCCAATCATTGCTCAAGAATGCAGTCATTTTCTGAGGAATGGTGTTGAGCACTCCAGATAGTATTTTTAACTGAGATCTTTGAGATAAACTTTATAAACTACTTTATAAACTCAATTCTGAACAACTTCATAACTACATGGGGTTTTTAGATGTATCTTTGAGTTGGCAGCACTTAGGGTCTGTTGAAACTATAAGCCTAAGTCTGAAACTCAACACTGAGCTCTAAAATGAAAATCTAGGGAGAGCATTACATTCTAGAATTCTCTTTCCTGATTTGTCCGAACTCTGCATTATCAGTATTCGGTAGGGTCTGGGTTGGTTATACCATGAGGGCAGGCTTCTTTTTTTCTTGGTAGCATGCTTCTTTGGATGCAAGTTTTCCTGAGGGATAGTCTTCGTTTGCTTCACTTCAGATAATTGGCATTATCAGAGAGTAGCTTTGATCTTAAGTCATTCAATATTGTAGAAGAGATGAAAAAAGAAACTATACGAAGCTGCCATAAATGCTTGGTTCTTCTTTCAATACGTTCTGGTTTGGAGGTTGGAAGATGTGGGGGTGGAAAGAGGTGTGTCTAAAATATTAATGTTCTTGTTTCAGCATTAACAGGAAGTATCATATTAAATGACTGAGACCAACTTTGGAGTTATGTCAAGTAGTTTCATTCTGGTATGTGAGTGACAGAAATAGGAATCTTTTTTAGAGTGCTCATAGATGTGGATAATGCACTGTAAGATGCATCTGAAATTGAGGATCTTTTTATAATTTCCTATTTTTTTCCCTGTAGTTTAAGTTTAGTTTCCTTGTACTTAAAGATCAGATAAGTGGGGTTTTTTTTCTGAATTTTTTAAAGTATTGATTAGTATTTACACTTCATAAGGACAAAACAGCTCTTTTTGTTTGGTTTTTGAAAGAAAATAAAGTCATGGACTAGAGTATGAAGGCAGTTCTTGCTGCTGGCACTGTAAATTTGCTAAGTATACTGGTTTTCTTGCTATGTTAGCATTACCAGTGACTTCTGGTTTGGGCCACTGAAGGTGAATAAGAAAGTGCTAAGTAGGAATTCTCAAAAATAAATGTAGAAAAACCAGCATGTATTGTACCATCCTGAGGAACCGTTGGTGGGATTTTGAATTAAGGTAGTGATGTTCTCTTTTGAAGTTCTTATTTCTTTTCTCTTAATGAGTAAGTTATGAAGATTGAAGCTTTCTTATAATGCAAAATGAATTCCATTTCCAAGACAGGTTCCCAAGTTCCCAGTGCTGTGCTGCGGGAACTTCGCAGAAAGCGGGACCATCTAGTTGCATTAGGTGTTGAGAGGAGAGGCTAGAAGAGATAACAGACCATTTGGAAAGGTAGACCTATATTGTTGTCTATCAGAAGCAAGCTGCTCAGAGATCCCACGATTTTGGTTTCCTTCTTATCTGTGAGAAAGTACTCTCTAGGTTGCTTTGGTTTAGGGGAGGTTGGTATCACTTGCTGAATAATTTTTTTATTTTGTTTTGTCCTTATAAGAAGAATCAATTAAAAAATGGATTGTGGTTGTAGCTTGAATGTGGATATTCTTATGGTATGACTGTCTCATGAACTGACAGATAACATGGGGAACTAGCCTCAGAACAAGATGATTGGGTCATAGGTCTGATTGTAAACTTTCAGTTACAAATACAAATTCTGTAAAGAAGAGAACCTGGAATGCTCATATATTTATTATAAGAAGATAATTGTTATCTATTAAAACATTTTTTTAGGCATTCCTTACCAATAAAATCATGGAATCACTTTGGTTGGAAAAGACCTTTAAGATCATCGAGTCCAACCTTTAACCTAACCCTGCCATCCCACCACTAAACCATGTCCCTAAGCACCTCATCTATCCTTCTTTTAAATACCTCCAGGGATGGGGACTCAACCACCTC
>BOSO01003570.1:16467-49066 GCA_018403395.1 Gorsachius goisagi | reverse complement strand
GGGATACTGGTTCCCTTTGATCTCGGGCCTCTTTTGGTGAACAACACCAAGTACATATAAGCGGTAACTGAATTTACAAAGAAAGGTAGCATTATAATTTCTTTCTTTGTGCTCATCTAAAATGTTGCTGACTTCCAAGGACAGACTTTTTCTTAATCAAACTAAAGAAGAATCGGTCTTACAAAACGTTATTTCAAAATAACTTTCACTCTGTGTTAATGTCAACCAAATTGCTTGTGAAAGCATCATTTAAAACACAATAGGCTTTAAACAACAGAGATCATGCTTAGTATGCAATGATCAGTTAGCTTCAAAGAGCAGAAATAAAATATTTTCAAATAATTAGAAATTGGAAATGGAAATTCTCTTTAGGCCACATTTTCTTTCTCTGTGCATAAAGTCTTCAACTTTAGCATCTTTGTTAGGTGCAAACATTCTGTTTCTTGGGAGATTTTTCCCTTAGCCAGCCTTTAGCTTTACCTTTGTGTGCCAGCCTTCCCATGTTTTTGAATGTACAGCATTTTTGTCTGGGAGGTTGAAAACAGCTGAGAATATTTGACTTTTACCTCTGCATACTCCCCAGAAGTAAAAGCTTCCTGATTTCTCTACTATACCGCTATACTTATCTGCTAGTCTCCTTTACAACAAAGGACAAAATGAAACTATAAGTCTACAGCATATTTTAAATTCAGTAGAGATTATTTTCCTTCATTATACATATAATTTCTGGAAGAATTCTTTGCCCCATATTTACATTTCTATAACCAGTACTCTTTTAGAACTCCCAGGCAAAGTTCAAATATTCCAGAAGCTGGATGTGAAATGCTATTTTCATTGTTTGGATTAATTCATATATATTCTATTCTTGCTGATGTCAGAGTACCTCTAAAAAGAGCAGCAAATCCTCATTTTTCTAGATACCATCCCTTTGGCCTTGGTAATAAGAGTTTACTTGGATGGAGTTGTGTCATGCTGCTCTTCATAGAAGAGCAAACTGAGTTCAAGTACATTGCAATGTAAAATAGAGATAGCTGAGCCAGACTAAAAAATAGCAGAGTTCAAGTACAGCAGCATTAGGCTTGAGGTAGGCTACATTATAGCCTAAAGTTTCAAAGTGATCCCTCCAAAGTCAGTGGAACTGTTTTTCTCATTAATCATTTCTCATGGTTAGCATACCATGATTATTCTGTCTGAAACATTGAAGTATTGTTATCGCTTCAAGCAAGAAGTCTAAGAGTCTAAGCACAATATACTTTTAGGATATGACAAATGGCAAGAGGGAAAAGGTAATTTCTTATCACTGTGGTGTTCTTGTTCAGGCCCAGACATCGATGAGAGGAGAGCCCTTCCACCCCCATCAGCTTCAGACAGCCGTGGTGTGGTGTATGAGCTAGCAAAATCGAGGGGGTGATGATCATACACCCCTCTGCATGGGGGAGTGATCTAGAAAGAACGGGCTTCGTTTGCTCCTGCTGGCTCTGTCAGAGGAGCTTCCCTCTTCTGGGAGAACTGTCAGCACCCAAATCTAGAGGACTCTGTGGGTTTTGTCACTTTGTATTGCTGATTCACCTGGTGGTGCCCCTACAGAGTGAGTTATTTCATTTTCTGCATTAACTCAGTCTCCAATTTAAAAACATTTCTGAGCCAGTGTCAGTGCGGCTCCTGAGCTGACAGTGCTTGTCTGTCACTGGTAAAACCTGACAAGAACAGCTGTTCTAAGATAATCTGAATTTCTTTTGCTAGTTGGAAATTCCTTACCTCTTAAACATGCTTTACCTTTTCTGTGAACCTAAAGTGATAAAAGTGTGTTAATTTAAAGGTGCTCACAAACATATCATGCCTTTTATATTAAAAATGACAGAAGCAAAGACTGTGAATGTAATGCTCTGTAACTGTCTGGTTATACTTAATGTAACATATTGGGCTCATCAGCTCTTGTTTGGCTTGTGACAACAACTAGATTCATTAGCGTAATGGTGCTGTATTGAAGGAGCTGCGAATTATTCGGGTTGTAGAAAGTAAATGCTATCTGTATAAGTATTGGGATTAGGAAGACTGTACCAGAATGACTAATAGGAAACTAGGCCATGAGAATTTTGGGCAAGATCCCTTTCACAAGTTTAGCAGTATAGTCCCTTTTGCTATCCATGCATACAAGCATCCCATTCCTTACTGCAAGCAGAGTTACAGGTCTGATACAGCCTCGGTGTTTCTGCATGTCTCACTAAATATTTTGAAGTACCACCCTGTGAGGATGGAATGCTCCAAGTGTAAATGGGAGCTCCATAAAACCTAAAAATGACCGGGGACGTACCTCAGGCTCCCAGGCCTTGTTTTTAAATGAAAAATATAGAGTGAGACTCCCAGATATCCTTTTCTTTCATGTTGTATGCTTAGGGCCATAGCAACTAAAAAGCCTTGCTGCACTGAGACTTGAGATAAGCTGAGGGAATATTAAATAAGCCAGTATGCAGAGATCACTGGGAGTAGGTAGGAGTTGGAAAGCTGCAGTTTATAAAAGTAACTAGGAAATTGTGCTGGTAGCTAAAAGATCAAACGTTCAACTTATCAAAGGTCAGATGTGAAGTTTTGGGAAACAAAATAAATTCTTTGTTCTATTTCAGTGATTTCTGTGGCATATTTTCTTTGGCCATTGCACTTTCCTTAATAACAGCTGATATTTTGTGGGGGTGATTTTTAGCAGTGCTGCATCATACAAGATGATTCCACAGTAAATGATCTGCAAACAGTGTGTTAAATTGGTTTCTTGTCCCCACTTGAGGTTGATTAAATGTAAATTTCAGGTTCTTGATCTAGTAGTTGTTGGCTTTGTGCCCTGGCTCAGGTTAATGTGTTTCTTCTAAAACACACTTCAGCTAAAAGGACCAGTCTTTCTTAGTCCCCTGTATTTGTGTTGAGAAAAATATTTTTTCTTGCTGGAGCAAGGTAGCAACTTTATTGCATCATGAATTTTTTAATTTGGTATATGCCACCTAACAACTCTGTGCCTCAAACCAGCTTTAATACTGTGCTGCTGATCTAGAATACAGGCTTCAAATGAATTTACCGGCAAGAGTTGTAGCAGGATTAATGAACGTGAATTATATATTCCTTATTTTGGCAATTGTGAGTGAATAGCTTTTTCCCGTTTTGGGGGAGCATTAAAAACACAAGTCTACAGAGAATGAGGCCTTTATGTGGTTTCTTGTGAAAATCACATTAATTTGAGAAATAATAGATTTCTTTGAAGTAGAACCAAAACCACTGAAAAACAGGACTATTTCTACTCAGCAAAATGCCAAACATTTCCCTGTTTATAGGTCAAGTCTGAAGGAGACATGGAAGCCAGGGAACTTTCCTCTGGCTAGATCCTTATTTGTCCAGCAGTTGAACTCTGCTTGCCTGTCTGCACTGTGAATAGTCTGATTTCAGTGGGATTATTTATAGTACATAATGTTAAACCATGAGTGAGCTTTGCAGGATTGGGACCTTCAGAGGCAACTGGCAGATTTAAAATGCATTATTTCAAAATGCACTGAAGAGTTCTTCATGTTATGCTAAGTGTGCTTTATTACACCAAACTAATCTCCTAGTTATAACTAATCTCTTAGAGCTTGATTCTGTTCATCCTCATTTCAGTAAGTGCAAATCATTGCCTGAATCAAGCTAGGGTGTTTGGCTTTTTTATTCCTTCATCCTTAATTATTATATAACCTTTAATACAGGGTTTACAGAATAGAGAGGTAGGTCCAGCATATAAATTGGATTACTCCTCCTGAAACCTGTGGAGTTACAACTGTTTACAGTGACTAAGAATCTGACCCATAACCTTCACTGAAAGGATTTCTGTAATCCAGCAGTATAATTAGACTGAAAGAGTTATTTTCAAGGGTTGTTGCTACCTGAAAATGAATGTTCACCAGGGCATCGTTAGCGTAATAGCAAAGTCACTTCTCGAGGATGCTGAAAATCCAAACACTCTGTGCTGTTTCCATTGCTCAATAGGACAGTTAATATACTGTTTATCTCCTGTGTGACTTGAGTAGTAAAACTGGCCTGTTTAGCTACAACTATGCATATGTATTTCCCTAATCAAAAAATGAAATTGGTGTCTCTGGCAGTAGGTAACTATACACCTAGCAAGACAAACATTCATGTCTTTTGATAGAGAGAGCAGCTTCTCAATGTACAGCAAGGGCTTTACAAAAACATATAAACAGCAAAACAATTTGTATTTGTAGATAAAAAGAAACATCACTTATACCGAATAAGGTAGAGAAAGCTGAGTGTATATATTTTAATACAGTTCATCAGCAGTACATTAAGGAGCAGACCCAAAGCCTCATGGAAATGGAAAGAGGCTGCCTGGTTTCAGCAGGGCCTTGATTGATCCTGTTACCCTTAAGGTGTGCAGGCTCTCATGGGGGAAAGGAACTATCACGCATAAAATATTCAGGCACACACAAAATCACAGTGCCAGCTACATTGTCCCCATGGGGCAGTCCAACTCATGTCTGCATTCCTTTGATCATATGAAATCAGGCTTCAGAGAACTGCTCGTGTCCTGGCAAGGGCTTCAGGATGGTTTGTGATGTATAGACAAATCCCAGAGCAAAGATGAGGCACAGACGCATCAAAAAGTGTCATGAGAGGCGCTGCGGCTCAGATGGGTGAAATACCTTCTGTGGCCTTGTGGTCTGCTGCTAAGCGTTGTGTGATGGCAGTGAGGAGAGCAAGAGGGAGCAGCTCCTCCCCATGTCCTGCATTTGTGGAAGTTGTGAGCACCCCCTTTGCCTGCCTTGGCAGGCATGGTCACAGTCTCCAGGCACTGATGGGCGCTGCTTGTCCTGGTCAGCGGCTGTCAGCACTGAGGGCAGCGGAGCTATCTCCGTTTGCCGCCAGCCTGCTCAGTCTTGCTGCGAAGGTAAGGGCAAAGGCAGTCCCTGAACTTGGAAAGTCTCCCTGGGCCTTTTACAGGTCTTTCCCATGTGTGGGAACAGAGTCCTCTCCAAGGGCTTCCTTACCACTGCAGGCTTGCCTCATAAGTCTTCACTTCTCCTTGGCAAGAAATCAGATATTACTAATATCTGTGGAGGTCTAGCCACTGTCCTCCTAAAAATCCTAGTAAGACTTCGTTACTTGTTGGTAAAGTAAGAAAGTGTTTACTCATGATAGGTCAGGTCAGTCCCTGCCACGAGACAGGCAGAATCACCGTCAGCTCTTGCGTAGCTGTGGTTATCGGACCTAGGCAGAGAGCATGGGGCTGCTGCAGACGAGCCCTGTGCCCTCTCTTCCCTGGGCACGGTGTGGTCACCCGCTCGCCCCACCACAGCAGCTATCTCAGAGCGGGTATAGTGGCAGAGCAGCAGCTAGGAAGAATATTACAGCAGCAAGGTCTGTGGTTTTCTGTACAGAGATGGCTGCTTGTTGCAACACACCTTGTTTTACATGCACAAAACGCTTTATGCCAGTACCTAAAATAGTATCTCAACTATTAAGACATCTGTTTTACATCTCTTGTGCATATGAATGCAAACACTGGCTTTAAAGGTAATTTTTACTAACGTGCTCACCATTTCAGAATTCCCTGTCATGATGTACAGTCAGGGTGATACACCCAATACAATCAGCACACGATGTTTCAAAGCAAATGATAATATGTTGCTAGTGTGAGGCTTAAGACGTGCTTTGTTAAAAGCCAGCTTTTATCTGAGAGAAAAGTTTTTCTCTCTAACATCAGAGATTATTTACACTGAATAAAAATAATTGTGCCTCTGAAAGTTATCTGGCCAACTCATACTGTTGGTTTCTAGGAAGCTCTATCAGGAAATTTTGGTTTATTTCACGTTTTTCCATGCCAAGCTTTAATACCATTTTGTCCCACTTTATGTATTTATGCTTTTGCAGTGTTTATAACTTGACCACTGAGGGCTAATCTGGTGCATAATGTATAAAGTGAAAATACTTTCATGTTATCCATTTTTATCCTAATTTGAATTCTAAAATAGCTGTTGAGCTGGTTAAATGATGGCTTATTAGTATTTCTGTATTTGCTAAGTACAAGTTGGAACTTTCTATTTAAGTTACCCTAATCTCCTAATGCAACTGTTTGTAATATTTTTAATCACAGTTTAATTCTTCCAAGAGCCACAAAGAAGCAAATATCTAAGACATATATGCTCTCTTTCAGTACAGAAAAGTTATAGTACTGAGATGAATGCTAGGAACAGAATTATTTTATGCAACAAAATGATCAAAGAGAACCTTCTGGTAAAGTATCAGTTGATAGAAATTTGCGCTGAGCTGAAAAAAAAATCTGCACTTTTGTGAAGTCTACAGAGAACCACTTTTAAATGTGAATTAATCTAGCACTGCCAGCCTTGAAAGCTAAAACTGGAGAGGAAAAAAAAAACAAGACTGTATCAGGATGTCAGATGCCAGAGTGGTGAGAAGATGAAATGTTTTCGTCATTGTTGGATTATAAAAGTAAAACTTGGTAGTCATTTGACTGACTGGATCATAAGATATTATCATTAGCTATAATGATTGCACAAAATCCTACTACCCATTTACCACATCTTTCTCATTGGGAGTGTGAGTGCTCAAAATTTTATAAAAAACCACAAACAAACCAAAACATTTCTCTTTCAGGAAAACTCCCCTGTTTTCTCTCATCCAATGGATACATAAATGGTTACTAGTCCAAAAGAGATGTGAAAACATGATTTCCTCTGCTTGGAAATCCTAAGGAACCTTATGCTACATATTTATTTAGGAGAACTGGAATACTTTCAAAAGCAGAGACCTCTGACATTATTAATACTACTAATTAAATCTTCCTGTTGGGAAGGTTCTCAAACCTAATTTAGAAGAACCTCCAGGATTTGCTAGCTCTGTGCCCACTGTGTAGCTCTGCCAGGATTGACACTCATTAGTGGCAGTGTTATCTTGTACTCATTTAGCTAGGGCTGCAGGATCCGACAGCAGTCTGAGGCTTTGTTTTCCTTCTTTCTACCTAGCCTGACCTGTACAATTTAAAAACAGGTATTTTGGTATCAGATATTTAAAAAGTGCAACCCTTTTCATGACTTTCTGATATGTTAATGGGAAAGTGCAGGGAGGAAACAGATTTCCTAACTTTTAATAAGACTTCCTAGGCATTTGTATGCCTCAGTAAAATAGTCATTTTTTCAGCATTTTTGTTTGCATTACTTACCTCAGCTAACACTGAAGGCAGTGATTTTTATGAGGAAGTAAAATCAATGGGCTAATGTGAACTGAGAGAAAGCCTGTTATAGGTCCGCTGTGAGTGGCCCTTGTGAAGATCTGTAAACCTGCAGAGAGCTCACAAATCTTTAGTCCTCAGGCATCTGCTCTGGAGCCTGGTAAAGAGCTGAGACTGTCCATACCGGTGCACAGCAATGCTGTCTGCTGCCTTCCCTTGCCTCCTTGTATTGCTATAGTTACAGGTAATTGGTTGCGTGTGAGGGGCCTCCTATGTAATCTCAGCAGCTGCTCTGTTACCTCTTTTTTCTGTGGCACAGTGATCCTTTCTACAAACACCCACAGCCTGATATTAATTTTCAAAGTCACAAGGATCTGATAGGCTAAATGTGCCTGGCTTGCAGTTTCCTGTTTTGGAACAGTCTCCTGACTGCTTTTTCTGTTTTTAACTATAGCATGGGGAAGAGCTTGCAGCTTGACCATCAAACTATAATAATATATTACATTAAATTATTGTTTACTTCTTGTATTACCTTTATTGGGTTTTTTTGAGATACAACAAAAATAAATGCTTTTTTATGTTTAAAGGGGGAAAAACAGTTATATGATAGGAAAAGGGATTTGGGGCTTGAGCAAGACTTAACAAGAACACTTAAGTACTCTTGACCCTCTAGTGAGGAACAGCAGAAAGAATAAAAATCAAGATATTCTGTGCAGTTGGTGTTTATGTGCTTAACAGTATTCAGCTTCATAAGTTGTAACAGAAACTTCTTTTGGTAGGTCTTTCATCTCTATAAACAGCTTACTGCAGCCATCACAGTTAATTTGATTAGTGGCACTCAGACGTAAACCCAGTGAAACAGCAGCTTAAGAGCACTTTTGCAACCAGCGACTATATTGGGAATTCTAATCTTTGTCAGAGCTGCACAGGAGGACAGCTACTTCTCTCACATTTCTGAATGTTTTTAAATTATTTTGAACACTTATGTGCTTCAGGGAATGACATATAAAGGGTGAGAAAGATTATCACCTGACAAAGCTTTCTTGAATTAGGTCACTGGAGGCTGTTTCATTTAACAGTTGTTCCTTTTCCTATGTGCTAAAAATCAAGCTTTCCTTCTCCATTCTTGCATAAGATAGGGCAGTGTTTCTTGATGTGTGAACACAGAGGATGCATGACTGTTGGTGTCAAAGAAGGAAGGGTAATACCTTTCTCAAATACCCTCGGAAGGAAGGTCAGGATCCATATTTTGTATTACAGTTGAGTTCTGCATGTGTCCCAGGACTATGACATGCTGCTCCCATAAACTGTCTTCCCAAGACTATCAATGCCCTTTATAGTTAACATGGCTTTGCTTCTTATTTCTTAAGCTGGGTATCATGGTATGTTTGCTTTCAGAATTGATGAAATGCCCAGGTTTTTTGGGTCCTGCAGATTTTTATTTTGAAAATATGAAATGCAAACTGCTGTGGCAGAAAAAGGGAGAGAAGCCGCAGAATTTCACAGCTCATTAGGGGAGTCTTTCAGTGTACAAAGATTGTAGCAATGCGTTTCCATGTTTGACGTGCAGGTGGCAAAGGCAAACTCTGTACCTGGGAGAAGATACATGTCCCCTCTCTCCTCTCTTGGAGAGATACAGGTATAACATTCATTTCAAAGGCTGTACCTGATCATATCTTGGTGCAGTAAAACTGAGTGGAATTAGTTCTTGTCTTAATATCTCTGTTTACATAGAATAATAGTGCAAGGTTTTGGTAATCACTGGTTTAGTGTGGCTGCCAAAACGATCAATAGTGAAACCGGTAAAGTGAAGATATTTAAGCATTGCCACTTGGTTTTACAGTTAACACCTGCTGCGATGAATTCAAGATGCTAACATTAGTTGTTTTCAAAATGGAAAAAAAAAATGCTTAAATAGATGTGTAACTTCTGCAAGTCGTTGACTTGGCAAATTTTGGGAAAGAGAAAAGTAAGTGCCAGTTCATGTGACCAGATAATCATGCCTTCCCTATAAGATCTGAATTACAAGTGCTGCAGAGGCTCTTGGCCCACACAGTTTTAATAAGCACTAAAACGTCTTCCAGGAACAACATGTATCTGAGAATGGATACATGCTATGGCATTATAGATGGCATGGTATCTGATCAATAATTTTGATCTGCAAATTTTCTGTTTGGGTTTTTTTCTCACAATGTGTTCTTTCCCTAAATACTTAGAACTGACTTAATAATATTATGCATTTGCAGACATATCAGTACTTCTCTCTCATATGAAGACAAGCATACTACTTTACCTTCAATTTAATATTAACCAAACTAGTCAATACACTATGGCAAACTTTCTTCTGATAGTATGAAGACCATATGGTTGTGTAAAATGGTTGGTTGAGCCTTTCTTTCACTAGTGCTGTAGAGTAAGTCATGGCTACCAGAAAAAGGAATGTAGTGCTTGCCAGCTGTTTTTTTCCCCTACCAAAAATCATTTGGATCAACGTTTTTTATCTAAATGTATTCAGAGTACTTTATCTAAATATATTCAGGGCACACATGAAATAAATTTTGGATACATTTGCCTATTTATTTTTGATAAACAGGAGCTTTGAAAATTCCAGCTGTTTCACACACAACGTGCCAGCAGCAGTCAGATGACAGAATGTCACTGCAAAACTAGATAGGGTTTCTTTAAACAAACTATTCAAACTCTTAGATTGGCTACACCTTATCATCTGTCTAGCAACCCATCAACCATCCCTCCCCTCCCCGGGAAAAAATGGGAAAGCAGGAGTGTCTGGAAGTATGATAAATTGAGATCTGATAAACAAAAGTGGGACAAGGCTTTTGGAACCGGCCATGTCTTTTGAGGAGTGCCCTGTTCTGTTGAAACATATGTGGATTTACACTGGTTTATTATATTGTAGTGAAACAAATCATTCAGTCCTAGAATCAATTCACAGTTAAACAAAGACAGATTGTTGTATTATATTGGCCAATAATAGCTACTGTATATATTTGGATTCTGCTATTCAGCTCAGTTTCAGGGGCCTGAACAAATGACAGGGAAGTAATGTAAAATTGCATGGCTCGAAGGACTGCTTAATAGGATACAGAAGCTCTTATCTCTAAGTAGTCTGTGTGGGCTTAATAGGGCCCAGATGTTGTGACAAACACTTATGCAGACACCAGAGCACAGTGTCCTGATTTTTTTTTAAAGGCTACATACTCCAGTCCTACTGACGTCAATGGAACTGTGAATGTCTCAGCTTCTTATAAATGACTTAGTGTGCACTGAAAAAACTAATTTAGATCACCCAGTTTTTAACTCTCAGCCTTACAAAGCTGTCATGTAAGTAAATAAAACAATATATATATTTTAGCCAGCTTTAAAATTCACAAGAATCCACTTAGTACCAAAAAGTTTCTTCCTTGTTTGAACAATTACCTCTTTCCAAACTGCTTCACATTGTTGGCACAAATAGTTGGTTCTGCTTCTTGAGAGGAGGAAATAGCCATTTCATCGTGTTTCTTGTGCCACCGATGTCATTTGTTGTTTGTGTATATTACTGATACCACTAGGTGCAAAAGTATTGAAATCCCAAAAAGGAAGTGTCAGACTCCCAAGAGATTTCAAGTTGCATTGAAGTACTTGGATGTGTCTTTGTAGAGCACTGAATCCTTTTGGAAACCCCACAGCTATTTTTTCTTGGTGCCCATCATCTGCTGAGTATAGAAGTGGGTGTGGTAAGGCAGGGACAGACTGATTTCTTATCTTCAAGTTACTGAGTGCCTCAGAAGAGAGGTTAAATTTTAGAAGTCTGTAAGACCTGGCTTGTCTTTCTGCTCATACCAGGGATCCTTGGGGTCTGTGTTCAGGCACAAAATACAGCATGGCTAATGTCTGCACATCACTTACTAGAAGGAGAGAAGTCTTTCCAGGCCTCATAGTCTGAGCCATTTCATGGGTACTGGCTAACCACAAAAAAAATTAAAGATGAAAAGGAAATAAAATGTTTACCATGAACAGTGTTAACCAGCTTAACTCAACACTGCTATTACTTAGGAGAGATCCCATGACACACCAGTTTTTCATGACTTCAAAAGCTCTTTCATTAAAATACTGAAAAAAAGGCTGTATTGAAATATATCTGGCTCTATTTACATAATCTATCCACCTATCATAATTATGTCTTTTTGTAAAATTCAGGTTCAGCAGGTTCAGCATACTAGAAGTAGATTCCTACTCACAAGTCAATTGTATTTCTTTAAGAAGTAGGGAGAAAGAACAACATATTGAAAAGGAAGATATATCCCAGAATTTTCCTGGGAGAGTTTGGAGGATGTTGTGGTTTAAGCCCAGCCAACAGCTGAGCCCCACCCAGCTGCTCACTTTCTCCCCCCACAGCACGATGGAGAAGAGAATCAGAAAGGTAAAAGTGAGAAAACTCGTGGGTTGAGATAAAGACAGTTTAAGAGGTAAAGCAAAAGTTGTGTGCGCAAGCAAAGCAAAGCAAGGAATTCATTCACTGCTTCCCACTGGCAGGCAGGTGCTCAGCCATCCCCAGGACAGCAGGGCTCCATCACGCATAACGGTGACTTGGGAAGACAAATGGCATAATTCCAAATGTCTTGCCCTTCCTCCTTCTTCCCCCAGCTTTATCTGCTGAGCATGACGTCATATGGCATGGGATATCCCTTGGGTCAGTTGGGGTCAGCTGTCCTGGCTGTGCCGCCTCCCAACTTCTTGTGCTGCCCCAGCCTCCTCGTGGTTGGGGTGAGAGACAGAAAAGGCCTTGGCTCTGTGTCAGCACTGCTCAGCAGGAACAAAAACATCCCTGGGCTAGCAACTGTAAGCACAAATTTCTAGCACAAATCCAAATACTAGCTACTGTGAAGAAAATTAACTCTATCCCAGCCAAAAGCAGCACTGAGGATTTCATGGTTATTCTGTAAATGTTGCAGAGGAAACTGATCCCCTCTGTTAAGCTGCCTAGAAAGTGCATTTTTCAGAAAAATCTTCACACTTCGAATCCAAGTTCTAAGATGGCACAAGCCAGCAAATCCAGGCAGTGCAATTTTTTCTCATCGCAGAAAACCTGAAGCTAATCCAACAAGTATAAAATGGCACTTCTTCCTTTGCATTTATATAATGTAGAAAACTATTATACTGAGCAGAGAAAAAAAATCTGACACCAAACTCTTGATCTTCGTCTCCAACGAACCAACGATACTATCCATTCATTACTTCACCCAATATCTCTTTCTAACCTATTTAATGGGAACTATTCTCTGGTTGCAGTCTACTTCAGTGAAAACTTTTTAAAGAGCACGTGCTTCAACACTTTGCTGCTTTATAATCAAGCAGAAAGCTCTTCAAAAGTTCTGTACTTATACATTTTTATATATGTACAATATTATGTAGCAATATTTTATGCACAGGCTGGATTTCCCATCAAAGTCAACATGTAACTTCCCTCAGCTGCAGCTGGCCAGGAGAGCTGCTGTCACCAACTCATTTCCTCTGTAATGACCCTTATCTCTCTGAAGTTGTGCTTACTTTTATATTCAGATTCCATAGTAATTTTTATTGTTAATTTTGTGTAGCAGTGAGCAGAGAAGTTTTTGTTTACACAGCATAAGACTTAGCAGCCATTGCGGTGTTTATCATCCATGACACTCATTTCACATCTCATCTGTTATATGAGTGAAATGTGAAAATAATCATGTTTTTCTAGCATATCAGGGATAAAATGGCTTACAACCAACAGGAATGGCTGGGGTTATTTTTAGTCTTCTGTGTTAGTATAATTTACCAGCCAAGGACTGGAACCACTTTCCTCTTCTCACAGGTTTATAGTAGTAGTAAGTGCCAAAACTACAGAACTGCTACAGCTTACAAACCCATTTCTGAGTGTAAAGACACTAATCTCAATGCCAGGGTCTTTTTTCTTTTTTTTTTTTTTTTTGTATTTATTTTAATATAGCACCCCCAGACAGATTCAGACTTTTTGACGGCTGGTCTTGCAAATAATCACAACTGGCCAAATGCTGTTACTCAAGCACACTGAGTAAAATTCTGGATGGTCTAAATTACATCAGTGTCACAGTTTGACATGCTTTCTGTTCACCATGAACAAAGCTATGGGGCTTGGAACCTGATTTCTAGTGAGTAAAGATATTTGATTGGAAACAAATTATGTTTCTTTTATTTTGTACTAGAGAAGGCAAATATTTGGAAGGAAGGGAAAAGACAAGACTGTGCTGTCCCCTGTAGAGTATAGTGTCAAATTACAGTCAACAGGCTGTTTAAAGATTCTGAAGAGAAATTATTTTGAAGTACAAAAACTCCTAAGAGAGTCACTGGCCTGCCAGAGCAGAGTATATGGTAAGAATGGTGAAGTCAGGTAGTGAGAAATTGCCAAAGAATTATTTCTGAGTTGTGGTTTGAAATGAGACAAACACCTAGGGATTTTGGTTGTTTGGGTGAGTGGGTTGTACTTTGGGGTTGGGTTTTTTTTGGCATCTTCTTGAGAGCAGAATGGGTTTTAATTCTGATCTGACTTCCATTGTGAACATAGACATTATAACTCAGTTATAACTCTGAACATGATTAGTTCCTTAGGGCAACACTTTGATGAAGTTTGGAATGTAGTTTGAGAAGTCTGTAAGAGAATTTTATGTTTTGCTTTATAGGCTTCAGATTACGTATCTGGTGTAAGTGTCATAATGAATATTAGGAGAACCAATTTGGTTGCATACCTAAATACAGTTAAACCAGAGAGCTCCAGGCTTCCCTTTATGACTGTATATCTATTATACATCAAAGGGACATGGCAGCTGTGCTATGAACGAAGAAAACTCACAATTACAGAAAAAAATTAACACACGTGTACTCAGCAAAACCACAGTGCAACTCATTAGAAATTAATTAAGCAACTCACTGAGAAATCCTTATAAAGACAAAACTCCCACTGGTCCAAATTTGCTGCTAGCCTAGAAGAGCCTAGCTTTGTGAAAGTTGAATTTATCTCAAGATTTAAACAGTTGGAGTTTCACATGTGCAAGGGTTACAGAATAATCTGTCCTGCTCAAGCACTAGACTGGAGCAGGACAGATTTCTTCTCCCCTTTTGGGGGGTAATCCCCAGTGTTTTTTCCTTGCAAAGTTGAAGAAATGATGAACACAGATTTTTCTCTTAAAAAATAAATGTGATAAAGTAGTACACAAAAATCATTATGCTATAAGGATTTGGATAATCCAGGATCTCTGTCCATTATTTAGAGACAATTTAGGCCATTACTCTAAATTCATTTAAAGGAGAGAGAGAGATCTCTTCTCATATTTAGGTGGCCTAGCTGATGACTTCCAAGTGACAGGAGCCAATGGATCAAGGTCCAAATTCTGCCCATCCCTGTAACTATGTGAACAACGGTCAAATTGTGCTGATGAAAATACATGTGCAACTTGACTTTTGTCTATGTCTTTCTAAAATATCTATATTAAGATGTGAAGATATCTGTTCTTATCTGCATATAATTCAGCTAGCACTCACAAATTTTGTTTTCACAGTTGATAACTTATTAAAATGAAAGACTGGCCTGATGCATATACTAGGGAAAAAAAAGGAAAGTCAGTGAAGGAGCTTTGTGGAACATGTATGACATTCACAAAATGTTTCAGACATTCAAACTTGTAACAGTGCAGCTAACTGAAGTTATCTGAGACTTAGTTTCCCCAGTTACCTTTGAAAGTAGTTCCAAATTATATTTTTATACAGAATTAGTCATTGTTAAAGGAAACAGTGAGTGAGTGGGGCAGTTAAGTATGATGACAGAAGCATCACATGAAGCCTGTCTTCTTGGAATCTTGCATCCAGATGTACACAGACATTAACTTCTCCTTTCTAGCCGATATGTTCATGTTAAACTCAAAAGAAATACGTTATTATGATTTTTCTTCCTACCTCTCCCTGAAGATAAGGAGTGGCACTATAGAAGCTGTTTAGACAAGGGAATCCTAGCAGTATGACTTACTGATGAAACCAATGTGTCTTCACATCCCACTCCTTGTTCCATGCAACCTATTTGTTTAAGATTTATAGGCATCTGACAATCTGATAGAAGCAAGAAATCTATCTGGAATCCTAGACAAATGGTCTTACAGATTTTTAGGCACCACCCCTGACTTTTACTCCCATACTGAGTGCTTATGTGCTCGTATATGTTAAATCAGATTCAGACCTGATACATTGACCTTATTGCACCTGCATTGCAGGACACACATGATCACATGAGATGGATGCATGCAGGTCCACATCACATGATGTGACTCTGCAGATCCCATTCTTCTATTTGCTAAGCGTCTGAACAAATAATTTTTCTAATTTAAAAAATTCTTTCAATAAATATTTGCCCTTGCCATTTCAGTGGGTTATCTTAAGTGACAGGATATTATACACCTGCAGGAAAAAAAGAAAAATTGTTCCGTGACAGTTGTTTATCTACAATTCTACGTAGAGCAGAAAGTCTTTATAGAGGTACTATTTCATTACTTTCAAGATAGATCAATTTTTATGCTATTGCCAGAGAGAGAAAAATCCATGTGTGATCCACTGTTCTATAGCTGTCTTACACAGAACAATACAAACAATTTTACATCTTCATTATTGCATGTGGTTAACTGATATCCAGAGACCTAATAGTGAGAAAAATGACACAGAATAGGTTATGAAGCTGGGCCCCACAATGAATAAATTGTGTTTCCAGTTATGTCATTGAAAATCCTTTAGAAATCAGTGACGTTAAAGATGGGATGCCTGGGTGTGACTGATGGCAGGATATGGCCTATTAACTCTGCATTAAAGAAGGGAATAATCTGAATACCTCTAATTAGTGTGGCTGCTGAAAGCAGAGACGGACCTTAGCTGCTGCTGTGGAGTATAAAAACCATTTTGCTGTTTTTAAATCCACCTCTCAACAACAACAATAAAGAGGAAAGCTAATTTTCTCCCTGAAAGGAATAAAGAAACAGCTATTTTGATCAAACTTTAGTTGCCTTGCAGGGAAACTGATGTTTCAGGCCCAAGCAAATAAATTAATACATGTTTACTTAGAGATAGTGCCAAAGCCTTAACCCTAAAAATATGGGCCTGTCTGGAAACAACTGGCCTCCTCTAAAGCTTTTTCTTTTTTTAATATTCCAGGCCTCAGAGGTACTGTAGATTCCAAAGCAAAGCATCAAGAGAAACTATAAATAGAAAATAAACCATAATACAGCTGCAATGAAAGGACTTCTTTTTCTCAGTTTTAATGTAAGCTAAGGTTTGAGAGCTGTCTTAGTCTTTTGAAAATAAGTCTTACAGGATTACTATCCTGAAGAAGCATCCAGCAAAATAATTTTGCAATCCACAGGGTCTCTTCTGGGTGGTTTTTTTGCATATCAGTAAGTTATTTCTATTTCATGGAATAAATTTATCTTTTAGATTAGAAATAGTAGTACATAAAAACTGTGAAAGAAATATAACTTTGAGTTTCATAATTCAGTGTTTTGACATGACCACATGCAGTAATTCAGAGAAACACTGGAAAGAGGGCAGTTCAAGCATCTTTTAAGGTGAGTCACATCTTGAATTTCCAACTTGTTAAGAAACACAGTTTCTTAAAGGTAGTAAAAAAATAGGTCATGACATAAACTTGTGCCTTGTAAGTGAACGTGTTATTAAAAATGTTTCATGTTGTTTTATCTATCCGATTTATTTCTTAAAACAAGCCTCCAAAGTTTCCATAAGTATTAATTAAAAATGCTAGGCAGATCTCCTCTAATCATCGGAGTAATTTAATGTATCTTTTAAACAGTAGCATTCAGACTGACAGATATTTGAGCAACAAAGCATCCACTAGCATTCAATTTTTAGGAAATCTATAATTAGTTATGGTTTATGTATAGAATTAGCTATTATTAACAGTTATCTTTGTAAATTATGTGCAACCTTACAGATCTAATCATTGCATCTTTACCTGGCTAACTGGCCATAAACAAAATACAATTTAAGCCTCGTCTATGTTATCCAGGCAGTTCCAGGTTTCTGTTCTGAGAATCTCTTCTAATTTCATCTGGCTGCTTGGGAGTTAGCAGGTATTTCAGAAAGATGGAGTTCAAATTTTGCAGTAGCATTCACATTTGGAGCAGGTTGCTACTGCCTTCCTCTTTGCTGTTTGGTCCTTGGTTTAGGAATAGGCAGGATCAAGGGAAAACCCCCACAAATGAGATTATTCTACCTGGATTGAAAACTTGGGGAAAATGAGGCAGTTTACACTGGTGATGGAAAAATCCTTTCTCTCAGGGAAGCCCTGTCACAGTTTCTGCTAGAACATGGTTTACAATATGAGAATGCTGGAGAGCCTCTTTTTTCTGGCAAAATGAGCAGAATCTAGTCTCTGCGCTGTGGAGTGCTTTATCACAGCTGATTCTTGCAGAGTGTTCCTTATGGATCTAAACATTTATCCAACGCTGCCTGGCTTCAGTGTGCACTCCTCTAGATTTGCGGATTTTCATGGTTTCTGTTTTGTATCAGCTTGGTTAGATGCACAGGTTTTCTTTCACTTTCTAGTTACTGGGCACATCTGAAGCCTCTTGAGTCTTTCTTTATGTGGCTTATTTCATACTGCTTTTTTTCTCCCAAATGTCTGTGTACCATTTGGCATTTAGAGTCTTTACTATTGACATAGCTCAAGATAAAGGAAGGGGGTAAGGTGTAGAACTAGGAAAGAACGCTATTGTCAGCTCAGATTTCATTGACTGGAAGAAAAACCATGGTTAGGTATTGCCTCCAAAAATCCCTCTACTCAAGCAAGAACCATATGTAGCAGAAGTGCTTGTATATGGTAATGGTGATGTTGAAAATGATCTTACTAAATAGGCAGCAGCCTTAATTTCTTATAAATTCTGATACATTTGAATAACTAAGAGTAACATGAGCATTACACATTTCTGTGTATTTTTTCAGACTTTTAAAACTGAATAGTAACTCCAGGCTTTGATAAGTAAAAGATGGGAACTCCAAGCTCTTACAAAAGTAGGTACAAAATGAGAAGGAAATTTCATCGGAAGAAGAATACTAAGTTCTGGATTTAAAATCACTACTGCAAAGGGAATGAAGAGAAAAATCTATTTTGATCTTACTATGTCTTGACAAGACTTTGCATCATTGAAATACAAGATGGAATAATTGCTTTAAAGCAATTACATTTAGGTTTTTTTAGTTTACTGTAAAACTAATTATAAAACAGCTTTTAATAAAATATTCTATGGCAAAGCCAATGCATTTTATATTGCCTTTGTTACAAAATGAATACTCTCTTGTGCTGTAGTTTTAAATTCTTAATTGCATTCTTTATTTAGACTTCAGGAAAGAAATGAAGATGTTATATATAACTGCCTCTTTGACAGGGTTTTCTTTGTGAATAGTCCAGGGATGTGATGAAATACTTTCTTTAATGTAGCCTGGGTGATACAGAAGGTTTTTCTCAGTAGTGCGATCAGTTTAACTGTGATGTTACTAATATCTGCCTGTGACACACCTGAAACTTTAAGTCAGAGATCTTTCCTAACACTCTACTGAGCCTTATCCCTAATTTTGTTCATCCCTATTAAGGCTCAAAATTGACATACATATTTAAAGAAAGTCACCAGTTCTCAGGGTAAGCTACAGTCTAAAAGGTTCTTAAAAATCATGTCAAAGTTAGACCAATTTTCTACTGACCAAACCAGAGAGCTCGAAAAGAGCTAAAACATGTTGCCAATTCCAGCTTCAACTTAAAGCCTAAGACTTTAAAAAGTTGTATTGATTTAATTGCTCAAACTCCACAGCTTTTAATGGCAGCTGTATACATAAAATCCTTCCCCATCCTTTGTAGTCAGAGGATTTAATGAAAAGAAAAAGAAATGTACATATGTATGCGGTGTGGGTTTTTTCCTCTCTCAGGCTAAGCTGTATATAAGTAAGTGCTGGAGTATCCAGTCAGAGAATTTGTAGGGCATCTAATATTCAGAAAACATTAGGCAGAAACTCTTTGAAAATAATATATTGTTGTGTTTTTAAAGGTCTTAAAATTTGGTTTCCAAAGTCATTTGAATATTTGCCATGATTGTGTTTGCTCCTGTGCAACTCCAAAGATAATCCATGTCCTGGAGGGCTTGCATAGCAGATTGTTTGGGCCAGAATGTTATGTGATGACCTGCCATTGCCAGCCCTGATGATAACTTCGCTTGGCAAGCAATCTCACTAATTTCAGTGGAGTAAGATGTTACTCCAAGCAAGCCACGTTGTCTGAATCTGGAGGAAACAAAGTCCTGTAAGAGTTGGCTATTTTGCTTAGGCATCTTATTTTGGCTGATAATTCTTGAAGTCTGTCAGTGTCTTGAAAACAGCATACAGATGCCTCTTTGCTTCAGATCAGCTGTATTTGCCAGCATTGGCTCCTAACGCAATATACCTTTGTAGTGTCATATAAAAAAGAGGTATTTCTTGCATTGCTGTGACATCTTATTGCATATCGACCCAAAGGAGAACATCTCCAAGGATGTTTTATTTGCATGTGGAAAGTGGAAGGACAGCTGTGTGCAGAGATGGTTAATCAGGGAGCCATGTTCTGTGAGACTGCCTGTGTCACCTTCAGCAGGCTTTGAACACAGAGAGCCTAAGCTAAGCCCATCCCTTAAATGCCCACCTGAGGAATTCCCCTCCCAGCCACACAAACACAGCAACTGCCTTCTGGTCTTGCTGGTTTAAAGTTCCTTCTGATGTGTCTGTGAGTGGCCACCCAGATGTTTAACAAGCCGTACCGATGCACTAAGTGACAGACTCCTTCAGGCCTGGTGGACCTGTCACACTCACACTGTCAGGGTCAAACTGCTCACCGCGCTCGGGGCAAGGCAGGAATTTTAGCCAGTTAAACTCAAGTATTTGCCTCAATGCCTTCTGATCTTTGATCCTCTCGATATTGTAGTTTGTCTACAAACAACCTATGGGCAAATATATGGGAAGATCATTCAATATATGGGGAAATCTAAAGGTGAAACTGTAAGGGAAGTAAGATACAGATAAATGACCTTATGGTGCCCTCTGACCTGAAGATCTATGGAATCTTTTCTGCAGAGTAAGTAGAAGAGAGTGTATATAAAGGTCTTGTAACACAATTAGCTTGTCTGAGGCTGAGCAAGTTTTCCAGAGGAGGAGGAGGAGAGGATGATGTTGTGTATGACAGCCAGCAGGTGAAGGCCCATTTGAGGTTAGGTGTTGCATGCGAGGAGGACGAGGGGGTGAGAACTGCAGCCTGGGAGATCAGCAGAGCCCACTGCAGAAGTACAGGGAGGAGTGGTAAGAGTTAAAGATGGTTAGCGTTGAGGGTGCCAGATGAGAGCGATGCAGGAAAATGGATTGTCAGGAACAGTAACACAGAACAGCATAAAGCAAGGGTAGTGAAACTAAGAATTAGTCCTGAAAGAACAAAGATGACTGAGAAACGGAAGGTCAGCTGTTAAAAGCTGTAGTTGGCGTGTAATATGACAAAGACACCTAACAGCTCATTAATACAAACTCTCAGAGCAGGTAAGTCAAGAGTGTAGGTGGGAAATGGAGGAGGCGGCTGAGGGGCTCAGTGGCAGTACACCTGTCTGTAAGCGGATCGGCGGAGCAGGGGTGTGGAGCTGCGGGATCATCAGGCAGGAGGCTGCCAGGGTTTGCTTTTCTTCGTAAAACCTGCTTTGTGGAATCCCCTACTTTTCAGCTCACAAAGGTGACTCAAGATGAGGTTGCTGCTCAGAAAATGGCTGTAGGCTTTTGCTTTGGAAATGTTTGCTTCATGTTTATTTTTTCTGGTGAGGATGATCACGAGGTTTCTACACAAACTGCTGATTGGCTTTTTTTGTTTTTAATGGTCTGGTTTCTGGTGGCTGTCAGTAGAAGCAAACCATAAACTGTTCAGTTCCAGAATCTGCCTGGGCTGTTGGCTATTCCCAGTGAGAAATGCTGGTTACTGAAATCAACTACTCTGATTTCAACAAAATTTGCTAGATTTAGCTTTTATTCTTTCAAACTTGCTTCCATCCAGGAAAAAAAAAAAAAAAAAAAAGGCATTTAGGTATAAGCTAGCCATGTGTTCTTCTCTACCTGCAACATCAAAGCAAAGTTGGGTTCCTGCAATCTAGTTTAAACAGAAGGGGTTTTGCGCTCTTTGTAAAGCTGGATTTGAACTACTGGCAAGTAAGTAGCAGACGTAGCTCAGCCTTTGGGCAATTTGCAAGTGCCAGGTTAGCACAGCAGCAGTAACTGTAGTGGGCTACGGGTGAGACTGACTCCTGTTCAGACATCACTGGCAAAGAATCAATCATCCCCAGATGAGTCAGAGCTAATCAAGACTTTTCAAGTTATGAATACTGAACACTTGTCACAATCTGCAGCCGAAAAGTTATTCACTGAAATTATACAGTGAATTAATTGAAGTAGTGCCTTTGAGAAAATTGTGTTTTGCAGGCAATTTGTGAACAGGTAAAGTGAAATTAATTGAATGAACGATCTGTTATGAACTATTCTCCCAGCAATAATTTACAAGTAGGAAGGTTCTATTTTTTTTTCTTTTTTTTTTTTTTTCTGATTTCACTAAAGAAAGTTTGAAACGTTCACCCATATATCCTGTCATAGAAACATAATCCCAGGCTTGGTCATTCTTTTCATCTTCTTTAGCACCTTGCCATGTTGTGAGGATCACTGGCATCTTTAGATGTATTCATGAAGCAACCTATAGTTGAAACACGTTAGGAGTTTCTTTAATGATTAATATGTAATTAGAAATAGAATCTGTCCACTTTATTTTTTTTACTCGGTTTCCCAGCTGTACCACATTTACATTAACCTACTGTATAATGCTAGGAGGTCAAATTTTATCTATAAGCAACATCTTGATGCAGTAACCTAAAGCAGATTTCTGCTTGATATCTGAAGTAAATCTACCTCTGAAAGATCATTAACCACTGACTAACAGTTTTAGAGAAGAGAAATGAAGCAGTCTCCATCTTTTTCACTGTCTTTAGTGCTTAGCATAAATTTTCCATTTGCACAATGTAATGCATTGTGATTTTACCTTAGAAAACAATTGTTGAGTCTTCATTAATGAACATTTTTATTTAGACTAAATAAATTTGTCAAAACTGCAATACGTTCTGACTTGACTAGATTGAGAGTGAATGCTGTGTACCTCCCAGATATGCTCTGTTCTGAATATGAAGAAAAAACTTTCATTTTATGATCTTGGTTTTTTGCATGTGAAATATGTCTGAAATGTAAAAGAAAGTCTTATTTTCTTATACTTCTGTAAATAGTTGTCACCTTAACAATGTTATTAAGTATAATTGTGACAACTTACAGCTTTTCATTTCATCCACAAGTTCTTGCCCTTGTGCAGTGGAAAATGCTAGGTAGCTCAAGAAGTCTCCTGCCTGAGGAGATTTTGCCATATTTAATGCATTTCTCCATCCCTGATATTTTCATACACTATAGAGGCTACAGGAAGTATTGTCAGAAATAGCTGTTGGCCTCTTCCCTCTGAAATCACTAGAAATTTTACTTTCCTCTCCGAGTCAGACTAAAATGAATAATTTTGAAAATCCCCTTCTACTTGTCTATACAGGAAAAAAAAGATTGTGGCCTACGAAGATAAAAGCTTTCTCAGAGAAACACTGGCATCCTGATATCACACTTGGGGAATTCTTATTTAGCACTTTATTACACAGCTTTGGAGAGCAAAACCAGGTTGCTTTGCTGTCTCTGCCAAACTATCTGAGGAATCCTTGAGCAGCATAAAATAAATATCCTTAGGGCCTTTGAAAAGATCAGAGGTACTGTGACTGAGATTTGAGACTGAGGTTTCCTAGGACCTTGATTCTTGAAGCTCAGATTGTCTTTATTTAAACTAAAAGCTTCCTCCTTCTGTGAGAAGAGTTTTGATTTGTTACAATAACATTATGGAACAGTTTACTGAGGAATAATTAAACATCCTCTTCCCCCCACCCTGCGCACCCCAGGATCCTTTGAATTATACTTGTCCTAACTAATTGCAGCAAGCTTGGGATTATAGTTCCAACATGATCTAAGACGAGGCAAACCTTTTAACTAGATTTCCAACAAAACAGTCCAAATTCCCTTCCTCAGAGGCTAAAATACTTATCTTTATTGACATAAGCAATGTGAAACAAAAAGAAATACTAGCATTTGTTAACAATCCATTTATTTCAGCTGCAGCTTCTGACTGAATTGACATTATTCATTACAGCTATCACTTCCCTTAGAGACAGTAATATAGGCTTAGACCAGGGACCATGCTGTGATCTGTATATCTTTTTTGTGGATGAATTTATTCTGCTCTCATGTGGTAAGAGGAGTTAGGCAGTGAGAACTAGAATTAAATTGAGGTTTTTTTCCTCCTTCCCCATGGATTTAATTTGGAAAAGGCGAGGGAGGAGAATGTTGTTCTTATTTACTTTTAGAGAAGCACATTAGAATGATCTGTGTAAGAAAGGCAGGTAAAACAGCTGGTGTGTAGTCTAGGGTGGCTGGAACATTCTAGTGTTTGCTTTTCCATGAGTAGTTGCTGGGATGACTTGCCTGTTGCCTGACTGTTCTCTGGGGAGGAAAGGTGCCACACTGATCTGTGCATGGCCTGGCTGCTGCTTGGTCACTTCACCCTAGTGCTCCCAGATCCCTAAACTGAAGATTTGTTTCAGCTTTTCTTAGCTCTGAGATTTCTGCAAATATGAAGATTTTTTTATTATTTAATTTTGTTCCAATTTGGATTGCTTTCACAGTGCCAAAATATGCTGTCCCCTGAATTAAATGTGCTTCCCAGCTGTTCTGTTCTTGCTGACTTCATGAAGTTCAAGAGGGATAGGGGACTGGCGGCTCCCAACCTTGGGGCACTGCTGGGGCAGGCAGGAGCTCCTGTGGGCTGCGCTGCCCCAAGAATCTTGGCTTCCTGACTGTGGGGCACTCACCCTAGCAGGTTTGCCCTGAAGTCATGGATGTCCAGTTGTGAGGCACTGCTCAATAAATCCATGTGTGTTCCCCGTGAGGAAACAGGGAGTTGTCAAAAGTTTGTCACTAATGAGATTTCTCAGTTTAAGTTCCTTGATGTACTCTATTAGTGTTTTCTGCAGAGCTTTTCTACAGAAAATATTTGCTAGTTGTAATTCTAACATTGTTATCTGGTTTGACAATACTACAATAGGGAAGTCCAAGAAATTTTAATTTCCTCACTATGTTTCCAAAGGAAATCTTGTCTTTGCTCAACACAAACAAGTCTGTGCATTTGGGTTTGTACCTTGAATTTAAACCAAGTCAGGTCTAATTGCCTTGAGCTTAGTTTCATATCGATGAAATTAATACAGTATTTGTGAACTACGCGATGGACAACAGAGACCAATTTTAAGTTAGTAAACTTCTTTTTTCTAAGAAAAGGGGACTTCACCCAAAGAATTGCTGGAGTTAGGAAAACACAAGCCACATTTATCTAACTGAGTTCAAAAACATTTTGCTGTTTTTGATGTGCATGTCTTTCCAGGTCCATTTTTTCCCTTTGAGTCTTTAGACAATGTTGCCATGATAAGGAGAATGGATCATCAGAGAGTGTGTGAACACAGTGGGGGTTAATTCTCATAAAACTATGTGTGTATCACTAAAAGGCTGATGGATCACTTGAAAGCAGTTCCATCAGCTGTAACCTTGGAATGCACTGAATTATTAGTTGCTGAGACTTATTTAAAGCTTCCAAATTTGTAGAATTCAGAGCAAAATATACAATCATTTCAAGTCCAAATCTGCTATGGGATGTGATTTTAAGAATATTGTACATGCATAAACTGCTTCTGCAATGTTTTCCACTGACTGAGGTAGAACAAAAGAGCAAAGGCTGGATTTGCCATTATGTGTTAACTTCCACCTTTGTTAAAAGCACGACCCTATCTCCAGGGTGGCCAACATCTTATTATTCCATGTCAACCTAACACCAGAACTCCCATTAAATTACATGTTTTACTATTAGCGAGAATAAAACCAAAATCTAGGCTTCAGCTCTGCAGTAACCTGAAATGTATTCTTCTGCTTATCTACACAACAACGAAATTTATTTGTGATCATAGAGGTATATAGTCCTTGTGGTGCCCTGTTGATTCCCATTGAGTGGCAAGATTTCGACATAGCTACCGTACACTTTCCATGTGCAGAAGACGGTCTACAAAGAGATCCGCATTGTGCTTTTCTTGTTGGTGGTATATAAACAGCAATAGATCCTCTCTAGACATAGCAAGCCACTAAACACTTAAACTTTTCATGTCAGTGCTTTGCCATGGCCTTAATTCTTCTTCTTCAGAACTAGACAAAGGTTTGGTGATTATGTTTTCCTGCATGTGAAAAGCTTTGAGGGGGAAATATTATTAAGTGTCTTTCATAGGTGCAATTAACTGACATTGAGAAGAGCCAATCTCTGGCTCTTAAAATCAAACGTGGTTTTTTAAAATGTATGTCAAGGTTTTCCAAGAATCCTTGTTTAGTTTTCTTGCGAAGAAACAAAGGAGTCTTTGTAAAAAAGGCTGTCCCCTGACTTACTTGTACTGCTATTTCGCCACCTGGGTGCCATCACAATCAAATGCAAAAATGTTGGGATAATGCAATAATGATTAGCTGGAATACAGCTGTGAAAATGTACAGATTGATTTTACCATATGCAGTGCACAGAAAGGAAACAGTCAATAAACCTTTAAATGTATTTGGAATTGAAAATGAAAGGCTGAAATAGATAAGTTAATTACTAAGGACAAATTCAACACTTGTCATGTACACCAAATTAAGCATAGGTACAAGATGGCATGTGATAACACGTTGCTGAATGCTGAGAGGAGTTGCCATTGTTCCCCAGGAAACAATGATAGCCAGAAGCATTCAGACGCATGAAGTCATCACCTAATGGTATTAATGTTCATTGCTTTAGACAGTGGCTGTCTCTCCAGGTAGAAAAGATGAGAATGGGACATAGGTGATTTTGTAGTTCCTAAAGAAGTGTTTATAAACAGTATTTCTAGAGACTTTTTCTTGTATCTGATGCCAATTCCAAACTAAATATGAGAAAATGTTTGAGTTTCTTCTGGCAGCCTGTGTCGGGCTTTCATGTCAGGCCACCCAAGAGGATGCTTTGTATGGAGGTGTTTTCCTAACCTCCAAACGGGTGTTTGGATGATGAACTCAGGCTGCTCTGTATTGGAATTCAGTACTGAACCTGCCAAGATAGTGCAATAATGACATTAAAAAGAACATGTCTCTTCTCTCATTGAAGTTTCATTGAAGCACACACCTTAAAGGAATTGTTATCTATGGAAATAATCTATCTTGATAGATTTCATTAGGTGTATGAAACATTATATATTGGAAAATCATGTAAAATTTACTAGCGAGAAGAACTTGCTTTTGTGAAACATTTACTTTGATTGCTAGATTTTTTTCAATATTTTTAATTTTAATATTGCCTTCCATTCAACTCACGTATTGTCACAGAGTACCTAGGGTGGTCAGGGCACTGAAGATCTAAACCCTACAAATTACAAGGCAATTAATTTTTGAATTACTTGGTAACTTCAATTAGAGTGACTAAATTATGTATATGATTACTTCATTATATGCAAATATGTATTTGTGAATTAATTACAGAATATTACACGTGCCAGGTAAACAGTGAAGAGAGGAAGAATCCACATACATTAATTTCACTGAAGACAAAGTAATCTCCCTGATAAAGAGAGCCAACTTTGAATTGCTTTCATTGCATCTGGACGTCAGATTCTCAGTTCATATTGTGAATTTTCCTTTTCCCAAAATTAGTCAGCAAGATAGCTGCAGGGAGATCACTGAGCCATTCTGCTTTTCTGCTTCTTCGCTTTCTGAAAGAATTGTTCTCACGTTTCCCCCTTCCAAAAAGTTCTGTAATTACCTAGATACATTTAATGGGAAACTTGAGTTTTGGCAGATACAATGTTTGAAGAACAGGAGCTTTAACAATTAGTAGCAACAATTTAAAGTTTACCACACTCATTTTGATCCCTCTTGGCATTACCAAAATGAATTTGTTTTGCAATTACCTATTCTTATGACAGGCTTTGTCATAAGCCTGGTGAAAGCCAGATACTTGCTAGGAAGTGTTACTGTGTGCTCTGTAGCGGGAATCCTTGGCGTCTTTGTGTCCTCTACGTGGAGTTTCAATTATAGGAAAAACATGTAATAATAACCTGGCATGCTGTGATGAAGAAGTGATCAAACTAAAGGTGGAATGGTTGAAGGTTGGGTTTAGGAGGCCTAACAATTTTTGTTATCCGTATGAACATGAAACAAATAACATAAATCATGCTGGGACCTGCGATGAGCTCTCTGTAATTCTGCCCAAGTACAGAGCACCTTCCTGGGAATTTCAAGGAAGGTTGTAGTAGTGACTGTCACTTCACTGTCATTCCCAGTATGGGAATACAATGTCCAAGGCAGAGAGAGGGAGTGAGACTGTGGGTGAGAGTGAGAACATGCTCTGCTGCTTTCCTCACCTCGCCCACCCTTAGAAATTTTGGAGCATCATGTCTTGCAGAAATATGATGAGGGCTAAGAAACTTATTGTACAAATAGATAGTGATAGGCTGGAGCAATCACCACCTCCTTTTGCCCAGAAGCCTGGACAGACTATGCTGCAGATTGCATTATGTGTTTCTCCCCAAAAACTTTCTGGTAGTAATCCTCTCATTCTGTGCTGCTTCTGACAATGCCTCTCAGAGGTGTTTTTATTGCAACCTATTAATTGTATTGTAACCTACAAGCATGCGTTTAAAGAACACCTTGTTTTTGTCAAGGATTCAAGGCAGCTGAGCATGTCAACCTGCTGTTCCATGGGAGGATTAAATGGTCAGAGATTGCAGAAATACAGGGCAACTTTTAATGGACAGGCTCTAAAAGTCTTTTGTGCCTGTCCTAATACAGAAAGAAATTATAATCAGAACATTTTTCAGAATTGGCACTGAGTTTCCTACTTGGAAAAGCACTTATCTAGCAAAAGCAAATGATTTCTTTACTACTTCAAACTGTAGACCCTTTTGAAATGTAAATTAGGAAAATGGAGGTCTCAGCACTTGGAAGAGCTCTGATGATTCATTTGTTATGATGTACCTCCCCGCTGCGCTATACCTAAAGTCATACAATGGGGCTGCCTTGCATAGTTCAGCTGCATCAAACAAGGAGGTACCACATTTAAAAGATTAAGCTACAGGGATGTGTGCTGCTGCAGTTTATGGAAATGCCACTTCTATCAGCTACTGCAAGTAGCTGTTTCTCTTGTCTTTGCTTTTAAGTTACAAATTAATGAGCATGCCAGTGAACCCACCTGTTACAGCAAGAGAACTGAAAGAAGTCCTGTTTTTGATGAATGCAAATGCAGAAGTAAATGTGTAGGGAAACTTCCCATGCTCTATCAAAGACGAGAGAAGAGCACTAAAAGAAAATGATTGTGCATGTTATCAGACTGCTATCCTGACACTGCCATTTCTGTGTAACTCCAAATGCATGGTCGTGTTGTATGACTGGAGACCACCATCGTTAATGAGCTGGTGATACGCAATTAAAAACATAAATTCTTTGTTTTTAAACTCTCAGGATGTCACAAAAATTGTTTTCCTAGGAAAGCCACGGTCTTTTTAACTTCACTTTCATAGGTGCAAGTAAGCTAACAATTTTATGAAACAAAATAACAGTTTATGACAGTGATTGTTTAATACAGCAGGATTGAATATATTATTCATAAATTGAGAAAGCCTTCATACGAAACTGGGAGGTGAAATGTCAATCTGTGAAGGTTGTCCTGAGGCTTGCAAATGGCAGCAGACACTATTCTACAGAGATACAGATTGAAATGCACCTCTGTATTTTTGTACAGTACCACCGCAATGCACAGCGGGCTGTGGAGAGCAGTGTTAGGGCAGGATAAACCTTCAGTCCATCAGGCACCTCGCTATGGATCATACTGCAGAAGTTTGTGCTCATGCTGTTCTCCCTGCTGTGTCAGGAAAGTTTGTGCTGATTTGTGGAAATCTGTCTAATCTTGCATGACACAGCTTTGTGATACTAGCGTGTGGCAAAATACTGACTTCAAACAGTTTGCCTCAGGAGGAAGAGATTTCCTTGCTACCTGCAGGTGGAACAGGTACTTTTGCTTATGTCTTTATTAGTGTTTAAATAATAAGGCGGCTTTGGTAATTTTTTTTAGGATCTAATAGTTTGATAACAGCACTCACTGTTTTATCAAGGCATTTTTCCATCACTCACCTCAAACCAGTGTTATTCTAGGTTGATCAGTGTATTAAATAATCTTGCAGAGTGGACCATGAAAATTATGGGATGGAGCTGTGGGAGCAAGTGCAGATTGTTTCACACAAATTTGCCTACTCCTGTGTTGCTGGTATCTCATAGATCATAATGTTAAAAACAACCACTACATTGAGGATTGCTGAAACTATTTTTTCACTTTTGGCCTTCTTTGTGTTCATCCTTGCCTACAGGTTGTTGGTTTTTTTTTTAAATTTGGAAATGATCAAGCTTTGACACAATATATTTAGAAAGTAATTAGTAACATTATCATTATGAAGTTGTTCTTGTGCATGTGTTTGAGAAGAGGGAGTCTTTCTCTCCATGGAGGGAATGGTATTTAAGTGTTTTCAGTGAGGATCTCAAGCACTTTTAGCAGTTACATAGCTGCATGGGAAGCTCTCCACTGGCACCTGTATCTGATGTTCAGGAAACGATCCTGAAGTGGCAAAGTGTCGTCATGTGATAAGGACAGGACATTGCTGCAAGTGAATTAACTAACTGCTTTGGTGTGGGGGTGAAGGGGGCCTGAACTAGCAGTAGGTAACTTCTCTAATTTTGAGATGGTATAGCAGTGGCTGTTCTACCTCTGCCTCTAAAATATGGAATAAAGCAAGTTTGGAAGGTGAACTTCACTGACATAAATGGCAAGCTTGGTGCTTCAGTGTAAGGCAGCTCCCAGTGCTTTGGTGGAGTTGATGGACACTGTCTCTCCCTTCGAGCACTTAGTCAAACCAAACGTTTTTCAGTCTCCTTCCTCTTTGGTGCGAACTGGTCCAAGACTACAAATCTCACATGGACTATTGCTCCTCGCAGCACTGGTTTAACCTCCTTTTCTCTTTGCAGCCACAAAAAGTACTTCTACAAGTAAAAGAAAAGCTTACAACTTAGTATTTTAATGTTAATGCTATGTCTCTAAAGTTATATCCTTTCATCTATATATTTCTTAGTCATATATGCACCAAAGTCCCTCCTCATTCATGAAAACATTTAAGGACATACATAAAGACAATGGGAATTATGCGTACCCTTAATGCTAATCCTTAATTTGGGTTGTTTTCTTGGACTGAATCTCAATGAGAAAAACAGTTTCTTTGCCTTCTCCAAATAAATGAGGTTACCTAAGCTGTACCCAATTCTCCATCACTGTCAGATGCCCCCCATTTTTTTTACTTCCACAGGTCCTGGATTCTGTCCTTCACAACTGCAAATTCTCCTGTATTGGCAGATCTTTAATAGTGGCCCAATTATCTGAGAGAGACAGTGAAAGTCAGGAAGTTTATGTATGACTGAAATTTCATAGGACGGCATGATCCCCTGGTTGTTTTATCATAGGTTGTTTGCCAGGTGACACAAACAGTCTGAAGAACTTCATGAGCTGACTTTGGGTGGCTGCAGTTTGGTTTTTGAAGATCATTTGTTAGAGATGCAAGAGCGCAGAGGAGAAATGAGCTTGCTTTTCCTTTTTAACCCTCAAGATTTGATAATACAGTAGATCATTATAGTACAAGTGCTTTTAGTTTGGAACGTGATATCACTGAAGTACAGAATAGAGGTAGAATAATGGCTTTGAAATATCTATCACTATTCATTACACCCTGTGAAATGATTTTTGGAGCATTTACCAGAAATCCCTTCATTTTCAGGATAACAGAGACCCTGAAGCAATGCTAAGTCCACTAAAACCTTTTCAAATTTGGTGGGTTCTGGATAATACTAAGTGGCTTACTACCTGTGACTAGCCCTCTAAGCTCTCTGCTTTTGGTGCAAGGTAGACAGCTTAGTTAGTTGTACTGCTATATTTTTACAGAATGTATACTTAAAAAAAAAAAATCCAGGTGAGTTTTTCTGTTTGTGTCGCATTCATTGGTTCTTAGTTCTGGTTCATTAATTTTTTCTAACTAGGTACAGCTGAAATGTTAATCATAAATACTGTAAACCACGGGGAGCGATGCCTCTTGCAACTGCAACAGAGGAAAATTTTCAGTATTCCCTTATATAAAAATTAAAACGGGCTGTCTTTCTGTTAGTGCTGCACAGAAGAAATTGCTACGGAGGCTTGCTCGTGGGCAGACATGCCTAAGACACTGTTATTCCTGACCAGAATCTGCCCTGCCAATTAACACTCAGCAGGGCAGATACTGCCAGGGACAGAGCTAATGCACTGTGTCATGATTATTGTACTCCTCCGAGCATAAATTGAATGGGGAATGGTTAGTAATTAGCTCAAGCCAAATAGACTCTACACTTGTCTTCTTTTGTCATTAAAGTCCAGGCTGATAACAAAAGAAGCTCTGGTAATTAGCACAAAACCATGCAAGAGGCCTGACTGTGCTTCAAGAACTCTCACATGCATTTTTGTTCTAATGAAAATTTGACTTGAGAAAACAATGTGCAATGATAAGATAATTGCACATTAATAAGCAATAATTATTTTAGAAAGAAATTCAATTTAAGGATCCTTTCTCTTAATGGCAAAGAATAATTAATAAAACAATTATATACAGGTTTATGGATATAGATATGCAATCAAGTACATGTATGCATGCAGCCCTCCCCCCGAACTCTCATGGGTAGAGCTAGAGAGAGAGCTGATCTTGAATTTTGCTAATATTCCACACTTCAAGTGCTAAGATTTCCAGAACCTGCGTTTTGTGCAGTGTTTTAAAGGAAAAGCTACCTCTTGAATGTTTTGGGTTTTTTTTTTCTTCATTTTGATTTAAAGAGTGTAGAAAACACCTAAGGAGTTCAGTAAAAGTCAATATTTGAAATTTTTCACAGAATCACAGAATGGCAAGGGTTGGAAGGGACCTTTGGAGATCATCTAGTCCAACCCCCCTGCTAAAGCAGGTTCTCCTAGAGCATGTTGCACAGGACTTCGTCCAGGCGGGCTCTGAATATCTCCAGAGGAGACTCCACAACCCTCCTGGGCAGCCTGTTCCAGTG
>BOSO01003570.1:0-16377 GCA_018403395.1 Gorsachius goisagi | reverse complement strand
CTCCATCCTTGTGACATCCACCCTTGAGATATTTGTACAAGTTGATGAGATCCCCTCTCAGTCTTCTCCTCTTCTATACAAATATATATATAATTTATGTTCTGCTGCCTGAAAAGGTAGGTATTACACTTGCATTCATTGACTCATAATTTCAGGAGCTCTACAATAAGTGTTTCAAACCCTAAAAATTGCATGCTGTAGCTCTTTCGTGCATAACAGTGTCATAATGGAGAGATCAATCTCCCATCAGGATTAGCGGCTCAGTTCTTGGAACGGTGTACGTGGCTTTCTGCAGGTGTAGATATCTGAGACCTCAGACTTGCTGCTGGTGCTGGACAGAACACATTCTGCTCTTCAGTTTAGCCTAGTGTAGTTTTGGACTTAATGTGTGCAGTCTGAAATAATAATTTAAATCAAGTGTTGACAAAGGTAATTACATAGTTGACAGCTAAGGGTTTCAAGACACCAGCATGCTCCAGAAGATCTGCAAGCTCAGTAGCGAGTTAAATCATCCTTGTTTTCTCCATTACTCCTCTCTCTCTCTTCTCGCGAGCAATTAAGACTTGGGATAGAGCACATCTGGATGTGGATCTGTGAAGTTGAAGCCTGTATTCACTCCTTCACAAGTTGTGAATTAAGCCCTCATAATCGGCCAAGAGTGGTGATATCCCAGAATGTAGTACAGCTAACTCCACTAATCCTGGAAGGGACAAAGGCTGTTTACAGGGCTAGTGAGTACCTTTCGCAATAGTTGTTTGTTTGTTGGGTTTTTTAAAATAATGAGCTAGTTTAATTTTAGAAAGGTGAGATGCTCTTATGTTAACATTCAGTGCATTAAAAATAAGGATGACACCAATGTTTTGCAAGCTATTGAACCCTCCTTCAGTTTACGACCATGTCTATAAAACACCCCTGCTGCTTCCCACGTTCTCCGGTGGATCTCTGTACCTGATCAGTAGATACAGTCTCCACTCTCCCAAGCATACTTCAGTGTCCAGAGGAATGAAGCATGTTCTTGAGGTTTGCTCCTAAATTGGTCAGGATTAGTGCTTAATCCTTTTTGAATAAAATCCTGCCTGAGACCTCATGCCTCTGAGTACTACCATGTTGGGTGGTGCATAATCTCACCAAGAACTTTCTGCTTTCTGGGTCTTGGTATTTATTGGGATCTTTTTAAAAATGGAATATAAAGATAACTGTTCGTCTAGCTTCTCTCTTGGTCCAGTGTAGAGAATGAAGCTTCTTTTATGTGTGCAAACCTTTTTTCTGTCAAAAGGTGGGCAAAAGGAGCTGAGTTGTAGCTCCAGAAGACAAGAATTTTGACTGAATTAATAACAGTTAAATAGCCAAGTGTTTAGGTGATTCCTGTGTGATTCTGAATTAAGAAGTCATGGCTGGGAGTTGATTTTATCCAGCTGTATGTATGCTTTAGGATATAGCTCACGTTTTCTACCTATTTATTCAGTACCTAGTAGGTTTTGGGCATCACTACAAATTAAACTGGGAAAAAAAAATGTCTAAACCTTGATTTTAGAGCAACAAAGAAAACTTTTATAAACTGCTTGGTATTTGCTGACCCCACTAAGGCTTGTAGAAAAAGAGACACTGACATTCACAGGAGACTTCCAGATTCCAGTTTACTCAAGCCCTGAAATTACTCGGGTTATCAACTGTAACAACTCTACTTTGTTCAAGGAATGATTTAGGGTTTTTTAACTCATATAAGAAAAATCTAATAAGATCCTTTTTGAGATAATTTGTCCATGCTTCCTGGAGCTGTAATAGATTTAAACTTTACCCTCCTTGTGCATTAAAACCACTGCATCCCAAACTAATGTGAAAGGACACGATGCAAATTTTAGGAGAAATATTTTTCTTTCTGTGCCTCAAAGCCATTCGAGCTTACTTCTTCACTCTGATAACAGCGTTTGCACTTCAGATAGCAACAACCAATTCTAAAACACACCAAGTGTGCATGTGCAGGGAATGCAATGCAGCAGTTTATCTATCTGGAAGCTCTGTTATATTCCTCTTTTTTTTTTTTTTTTTTTTTTCTGAAAGTGCTATCAAAGCACATTTTCCCAGAGAGATCAATAGCTGCTTCATGTGTGTAAACTGATGTGTATGGCTTTACAAGAAAGATATGATAGAGGAAGACTCTAGAATTGCTGCTATAGACAAATTCATTAAGATAACAGTCTGTTTATTTAATCTCATTGATATATTGTAGATATAGATCACCTATTATTATAGCAATTAATTTCTGTTTCTATTCAGGTGATTTTTGTCATTAGTTTTGTCCCTACATAGACAGCTCTAAATCACTTCTCTCAAGATTTAGAGATATTTCAGCTTTAAAAGACAAAATACTTCTGTCAGTTATAACTATAAAGACAAAAATACAGAGCTGTAGTCCATTGCCCAATAGTGTGAGGTCTTCAAGAAAAGCACTATAAGAAATCAGTAGGATGAAAAAGACCTTGGGTGGTGATCCTGTTGAAGGCTAAGTTAAGGACTTTGAAGCTTCAGAGCTGACTGTTGGGATAATGGAGCTGTAATCTCCAGCCTCTTGACTAGCATTCGCTCCAACCCAGTAAAGGTGACAGACAAATCACTGGGATCAAGCCCTCCTCTTGGGGCTCCTGTGAGATGTGAGTGGGATGGCAATCCCTTTTGTGGAGAAGACATAACAGTCTCTAGGGCTACTGCTTTGACTGCTTACCTTGGCTAAAGATGTAATGTGCCCAGACTGGGATACTCTGCATCCAGCATGGTGCCAGAGCAGAGAGGCCCATGACCACTTCTTATAACACCAACACGTCTCATGCATTACATATATATTGATGAAATTCTCACAAACCATCCAGGGGAAAAAAGCAGATAAATGTTATCTCCCCCATTTTGCAGAAAGTGAAGCTGAGACTTAAAAGGAGGAGTGATTTCCCTGGGGAAAGTACCTTGCTTATCCCTGAAGTATCTTTTTTTAAAGCTGCCAGCTTACAATGTGTGTGTGAATAAAACATCGTGATTAATACTGAAATGGGGAGTGATGCCATGCATTGTATTTAGTGCTGTCATTGGTATCATGTTCTTTTTAGCCCTAAATTGTATTGTGAAATTTTATTCATCGATGTGGTTGGAAAGGAAAATTGATAGAGCTCAAGTCATCACGTGGAGCCTTGTGTGCATTTTTTAATCCTGGCTTGAAAACATTATGTGTTTGCTGCCCTGTGGATGCCATGGGAAGAGGTGAAATGCTTAATACCAGTGGCAGAGGAGACAGCTCTTTGGGTGAATGCTGGGCGCTGGGCCCCCACCTCCACTCTGGCTCTGGGAAACACCTGCTCTGTTGAAGGTATAATTGCCTCAGTGCAAAAATTGTCTCCATTGAGCAAAGATGCACCTGATATGAAACTTCTGGCACAACTTTTAAGCTGTGTTGGGAACTACCTTGCACAGATGTGCAATTGGCACTCTTAGATGGAATACCTTTTTCTTACAGCTTAGGAAACTTTATGAAAAATAAGGGTCTTAGATTATATTTTGAGCTTAATATTCTGCTTATACAGCAAGTGCAAACAACAACAGCATAATATGATGGATGCTTCCAATGTTCTTATTGTGCACTTAAAACCTACATTAAAAAAAATCTGTTTCTGGTACATCACAGTAGAGTAGCTCTTCAGCATAAACGTTTTTATAGTTATCAAGACACTTCCAAAATTTTATATGGTTAAATAGCTGGCAGTACCAAGAAACCTTCACAATAGGTAGGAAAGTATAATTGTTGTTTTATTAAAACAAGAAATTTGTTCAGGCAGCCTGGGTTATTTTCAGTGCATATTTATGTTTAAACATGTACCAATGTTCAGGCATTTTGAATCGAAACAAATGAGGGTTGATGGAATTTCATAGTATGGGAGAAAATATTTCTATATTTAGAACTTTCACAGTTGCGCTACCACTTTTTTTTTTTTTTTTTGCTGTTTGTTTGTTTAGGTTTTTTAATTGCTGTCCATTGTCAGTTTTGATCAAAGTCACTGGAAGCAATAGTCCGGTGCTGCTGGTTTGGGTGTCAGTTTGCTTTTCCACAAGGTTTTGATTGTAACTGTTCATGAAATTACTTGAGCATCAGGCACTTGGATACAAGGGTAAGAGTTGATATTCCAGATTGCATTGTCTCAGAATTTTATTGCTTGGTTTACTATTTTACTTAGTTTTTTAGCCTTGTCCTGGTCATTCCCCGCCTCCCCCCGCCTTCCCCATAAGATCTGACAGATGCTGATTCATCTGAAGTGTTAATTCTGATTTAGTTATCGTCTATGATCTCCTAGGGAAACCTTTATGGGTATTATTTTGAATAAGGTATTAAAGGAATGAGAACACTGTATTGTTAATGAAAACCAAAATAGTATCTAAGACCAGGTAAGCTAGGGTTCTTATTTTTAGTGATACATTTAAAAAATTTCATCTGGTTATGTTGAAGATTTAGGCAGTGGAAGGGACAAAACTTTAAAGAGGAACTGTTCAGATAATGACTAGAGGTTTTTGCTGCCTGCCAGGGTAGGTTAGGAAGGTCAGCTTGAATCTGCGCGACACAGCCAGAATAGCTGGTATCTTCAGCTATTTGCTGCAAAACAGGTATTTTGGCTATTTGCTGCAGTGCAAACTGGAGTGATGAAACCATTCACATTGTGGTGCGCTTTTATAATTCAGATCTAAACTGGGCTCTGTTCTTGGATTTGGCAGTAGCATTAATCTTGAAATAACATGGGTTTTATTCTAATCAGGTGGGAATTCAAACAGTAAGAAATGAATAGTTTTAAAACTTTTGTTTATTTGCCATGTGATAGGTGCAGCTTGCAGCCCCTGATTCCCCAGGCATGTAAATCTATGTGACTTTAAAAGCTTGCAGAGAATTCTGCCAGATGACAACTGAGTCTGGTAAACAGGGGAAAAAAAAAAAAAAAAAGGAGAGCTCACTACAATTTCCCACGGCGAGTTATGAAAAGGTAAAGGGATGCCCTTGGATAGACCCCTAGAGAGCTCCACTGGGGCAGTGTGTATGTAAGCTTGGTCAAGGCCCCTGCTGCTCTGATGGTGGGAGAAGACATCTGCATGGCAGGTCCACCTGATTCAGTAAAATTACCCAGCTCTGTCACTTTGATGTCATAGGTATTTTTATTCCACTGATTTGTCAAGAAATGAGAGAAACTTGAAATTTACTGTGAATTGAGATGGCAGCAAATATTTTCTCCTTTATCACTCTGTCATGACTGCTTTCCAGAGAGTGTATTTTAGGCATGCAGCAATAGGAGTTGCAATGGTGGAAATGGTGGCTGGCAGAGAATATATACACCTAGCATAGGATGTGTTGTGGTGTCATGTAAATTCTCTGGGGAATAAATCAAGTTGAAGCTTAAATTTTAAATTTTAATTTGTATTTAAACAAATAAAAGGTGACAACAAATTTTGCATTCCCACACTGATTTGTGATTCAAACCAGAGCCAGTATATATCTCAGAGGAGCTTACACTAACACTGGCAGAGAAGACAGGGCATCAAAACTGTTGGCTCCAGAGCAGCAGGGAACTGATTGATTTCCCCTCATCCCTAGAGTAGCTCTACAACAGGCCAATCAACAAGAAATAATGGCATTTCTGACAGCATTGCAACCTTTTATTATCTCCACCTGCACCACTTGACATTCACAACTCCTGCTAGAAAATGTGGGATAGCATTCAAAGTACAGGAGTCTGTGCCAGGCTCTGCTATGGCAGGCAATTATGGAAGTACTTCCCAAAGCAAATTTTTAATCTTATGGAGCTTTCACCTTGAGGATGGGAAAGTTAGAGCTAAGATTTGGGTGAAATTTGAGCCACCTGATGCCATACGGATGGAATTTGGGTCTTCAAAACAGCTGTATGCACATGTGGATATGTTTTACTGATAGACTGCTGCTGGTGTTTTCTATGCTTGGGCTTGGTCAAGCTGAGTGACCCATGTGTTTCGTCATGTGAACTAGCAAACTAGCTTAGATTTCTCTCCAGAAAACTGCAGTGTGGGACTGGACATATCTCAACTCACTTTATTGATCTTACTGAAACATAAGAGGTTTCAGTTGAATATGAGTGTCGTGGTTTAACCCAGCTTGCAACTAAGCACCACGCTTACTCCCCCCCTCCCTCAGTGGGATGGGGGAGAGAATCGGAGAAAAGAAAAAAAAAAGTAAGACCCGTGGGTTGAGATAGAGACAGTTTCATAAGAGAGAAGAATAACAATAGTGTTAATAATAATGGTAAGAGAATATACAGAATATATATAAAACAACTGATGCACAATGCAATTGCTCACCACCCGCTGACCGATGCCCAGCTCGTCCCGAGCAGCAATCACTCCCCCCGAGCCGCGACCACCCTGCCCGAGCTGCCATCACTCTGCCCGTGACTGACCGACTAACCCCCCCGAGCATGACGTTATATGGTATGGAATAGCTCTTTGGTCAGTTTGGGCTAGCTGTCCTAGCTGTGCTGTACTCCCAGCTTGTTATGCACCTGGCCAAGCAGGAGAAGTTCAAAAAGTCCTTGAGTAGTCTGAGCACTGCTTGGCAACAACTAAAACATCAGTGTGTTATCAGCATTCTTCTAGTACTAAATCCAAAACACAGCACTATGCTAGCTTCTATGAGGTACTCTATCCCAGCTGAAACCAGGACAATGAGGAAGAACTTCTTTACTTTGAGGGTGACAGAGCACTGGAACAAGCTGCCCGAGGGGGTTGTGGAGTCGTCTTCTCTGGAGATGTTCAAAGCCTGCCTGGACAATGTCCTGTGCAAGCTGCTCTCAGAGAACCTCCTTTAGCAGGAGGGTTGGACTAGATGATCTCCCGAGGTCCCTTCCAACCCTTGACATTCTGTGATTCTGTGATTAATACTGCTCACAATTTTTAGAGAGGGTGCAGAGTGCCACTTTGCACTACCCGGTCCTTAGCATCTTGTTGCTGGATGCTCAGTTTGTGTGAATGATCCCAGCTCCTTTGACTTCACGGAAACAATGTTCATGTACAGCTGATGAGCATATTACTTCTTGTCCTTGACAACGCAAAGGGAAGCTACAGCTACTGTATTAATCAATAGATTTATAAAATCTTCTGTTATCTTTGGTTCAGAATGTATGTAACATGTTGTGCAATGAGGAAAAACTAGGTCCAAGTTCTTCTGTCACTTATAGCAATACAGCTTCAGCCTAACAGCACTACTTTTATTGGAGCATCTGTATGATGGGAGAGCAAAATTTCTCTTTTGATATGTTGCATCTGAGTGTTAAAATAAAACATCACAATTAAGCGAGAGATGATGTTAGGTATGAAAGGAAAAGCAGAGGGGTGTCATCCACATGTTTTTCTTATGATGTTATAAAGTGCTACAGCCATTTCAATTTGTACTGAGCCAAAAATAACTCACTTAAGGGTTTCACAAACTCTTCTCAGTTTTTATCACTATCAAATTAAGAGAAGGAATAAAAATAATAGTAAGTTTAATGTAAAAATGGAAGTGAGTAGTGTTGAAATTCTTTTTTAAATATGCTCTTTATTCCTCATTTGTATTATCCAGTCCTCTTTGTGTTACCTGTCTGTCTGGTTACAGCAGGCAGTTTATATCTGCTCAGACTTATTTTAAATATATCCATTGCCTTTTTTAAAGCCAAGCCCTTGTGTGTAGAGGCTCTCACCAGTATCAGGCCAGATTTTGCTCTCATTTTATTTGCAGCATGGTCTGAGTAACTCAGCTCAGCTCACTGAAATGTTCCACATGTCCAGCAGTCTGAAACAGCCTTATCTTCTGTCTCTTGGTGAAACTTCTATCAATAATGTTATTGCACCTTTCAGACTTGAGGAACTATGGCTAATGAAAACAGTATTTATGTTAGGGGAACCTCACTAAAAAAACCTGCTGAGACCTTTTTATTATAGCTTGAATCTTCATTTTGTTTGGCTAAACACTTAGGAGGGAATTGGAGACAGAAAACAGATTTAAAAAAATCTCCACGTTTGCTCTGTGGTCTGAGTGGCCACTTTAGGGTGATGATCTTCTCAGAATTTTGCTTACTGAATCACATGGTCCAGGCATAAACATGACAGTTTCTTGAGGATTTGGGCATGATTATCATCTCCTGTGACACTGAACCACATGCAAGTCTTAAGCAGACCCTCCTATTTCCAGGACTCTGGGATGAAAATGAGCATTCACTTACTGCTCTGTCTTGTAGGGTGGGAAATTTCTGCTTCCCCTTTAGTTCTTTAATCTGTAGCTGCTTTTTGTATATACAGAGGCTTATGGGAAATGGAAGAACAGGCAATAGGTATCTTTTCCCATTCCTTGCAGAAGAGGAGAAATCTGAGCCTATCAAGAGGGTTCTGCATTAAGAACCATTAAAATAACTATAGATACCATTTAGATATAACTACACCTGAAGGTCTCCATTGAATTAATGCTAATGTACAACTGTTACTGAAATGAACCTCGTGCTTTAGAATTGCTTGAGTGACATAAACAAAAAGCACATAGAGACTTCTGGGGGCTAATTTTTGAATTCATATCTAACAGGGATGGGCAAATATAAGATAGGGAACACTTTGCCTATGAATTATTTCTGCTCAACTTCTTGTGCAAAGACCTGGAATTCCTGTCATTTGAGCAATGTTAAAGCAGAATGGAAGAAACCCACTTAAAACAGCATACTGGTGGGCACACTCCCCCTTTGGCAGGTTGGGACCTTCTCTACCGCTCCAGGTTTTCAATATCCTTTTAGTCTTCTATTTCAATAAAGCTCTAGCTAGCTGGGAAGCTAGTGCTGGGCTAAGGTAAGACCCAAAAATAAAGGTACCACTCCATTGAATTCACTGAGAATAAGAGTAGAATTGGTCTGATTTGATTCAGGTTATGAATACAGTAGGAGCAAAAATATCAGAACTGATTCTTACGTGAACTTTGGTATTGAAATTTTATTCCAACTTTTATTTTCAGTTCTATCAGTGCAATCTCAACTGACACTGAATTGATAATAATAAACAAGGAAATTGACTCCTTTCCATTAATACAGAATTGAATTTGGAAGAAAGTAAAACCCTAAGATTATACTGGGGCAACAGCTCCAAGGCTAAATAACTGAAAGCTTTCCATAAGGTAGAATGAAATATAGTGACATCCATAGCTACTAATCACAGGCTTTTGTTCATAAACTGATGAAATAATTGAGAACAAGAGTAATAAAAAAACCCAAAATTGAAATACTATGAAGAATTAATAGGAAGAGCAATCCATCCCACCACAATGGGAGTTTACAGAAGCTGAGCTCTGGAGGTTCTCCTTTGTGTAACTTCAAGTGTCTGAATGACAGGCATTGTAAAGAAATTAAAATGAAAACTAAGAAGTCTGTTCAGTTTAGGAGATAGAGGATTTGGAGGATGCTGGGACTTTGGGAAGTGTGTGGTCCTTGAGTGATTTATTCTTCAGTGTGGTTTAGCTATGGAACAAAAAATCCAATTTAAATAATTCTATAGATGCATCATTTTAATTTATAAACTACTCTTTGAATTTCTTTAAAAGAATACCACTGAGTTTGCCATGACACTCTTTCATATTGAAAAGAGAATTGTTAATCTTGACAACTAAGTTTGTGGCCTTTAGAGGGGAAACTTCAAGAACAATAACTTGATCAAAACATTCTTTGTTCTGTTTATGAATCTGGGAATATGAATCTGCTAAATTTTGTCTGTGCTTTTAATATTAATGGAAACAACAATAAGAATCTGCATAGGCACAGAGGGATCAGCATATTCAGATCCCCAAAACATAAAGAAGGGACACAGGGTAGGAGAAGCAATTCAGAACCATCCTCCTCCTCTTCTGCTTTTCCATTATTTCTTATGCAAGAATCTTGTTTTGCACTGCCAGGGATATTAGGAATGGTATGCAGGAAAACGTGCATTCCGTTTCTAAGGAGTAGTACACTTTCTGGTTTTAAATTACTTAACTATTTATAACCAGTATGTTTGATAAAGGCCAGTGGAATCTGCCTGGAAATTTCACCCATGTTTTCCTCAATTTTTTGAGCAGCATTACCTAAGGAACTTCCAATAATTTTTTTTTCTGTTCTAAACTGTGTATAATATTAAAGATGTGATCTCAGAAAGCTGGTTTACTAATTAAAAAAAATCTGTCTTGCTCAGGTCAGCTATCAGCTGTGATTTTGTTGAATGATTGATGTTAGACTTTTATTTCCTTTTTTTTTAAGTTTAGTGAGAAGCCAAAACAGTATTACTATGAAATGATCCCACTTCTATTAACAGGATCAACGGATTGCAAAGAGCTAATGCAGTAGCACCACCGTACGTAATAGAGGAAATATCTACTCAGTTGATTTTTTTGATTGCTGGCAGTACATGTGAAATGGACTATCCACTTATTGCTGGCAACCTAAATACAGAGCAGTGCCAATATAATACCACTAAACTGACTGTATCATCCAGACTTTCATTTTTGCTGTGGTTTGGAAAGCAAAGTTTATTAAAGTCTCTGCCTTCAAATGCTGGTCTAGATCCTTTCCCTTCAGCTGCACGTTGCTGGACCATTCTTTCTGTTAAAATGGTCAGTTTGCTCTGACAGGTGCCCGTACTATTTTGCTTTTGGGGAGTTCCAAACCCAGCAAATGCATCTCTCAATCTATACCAGACTGACCAAATTTTAAATGTGTCCTAGCAGTAGGTGGTTGCACAACATGGGACACAAACTACATATACAGAATATTTTTTCCCCCCTCCCATATGATCTTGACTTGGGAGCGGGTGTTCTCTAGAGCCATCATTTCAGTCTCTCTACCTAGTCTGTGGTTAAAACAGTTACTATCACTTTTTTGGCCGAGCCAATAAGGACTTATTCAATTAAATTGATTAGAGTTTATAGTGGAAGCTATGTTGGCACCTGTTACCAAATATAGCTCATCTTCTAAGTATGCAGACTGCTAGAAAAGGCATTTTGCTGGTTCATTGAGTATGAGAAATTTTCAATAGAAAATGCATTGTTGTAGCACTTTTGCTTTCAATATGCAAGTCAAACATTTTTCACAGATTTCAGAGCATGCTTCAAATAATATGTGAAAAAACTGCTAATGTAAAAGTTGTCTTTCACTGAATCCCTGGAAATACTTTCAAGTCTTGTGTTAGCCTAAAGGGAGTTGTTACTGATAAATTTTGGTCCATGGTTTATGTAAACTGTATGCCAAAGAGTAAATAGGTGTCTGATACATGGCAGATACTGCTACTGAGTTTTGTGGAGTGGGGACTGAAAGTAGTAATTCTGGTTTTTGTTCATGAGAAACAGAGCAGATGATCTGTGGACTCTGAGCTGCACCACCACTCTGATAACAGGACACTAGACTTGGAGACCAAGTCTGATTTTTGCAAAAATGAAGTAATATTTTTCCATTATCTTTGCATGAAGGTTTGTACATCTTCCACAAAGCCTTCCTTGTCGTGTAGCTTCAATACAATGTATATGTGAGTTCCACCTTAAAGCTCATGTTTCAAAGTTAATTGCTGTATTCCAGGGAATTATTGCTTCCCTTCTCCAAGTCCTCCTTTGATCAAGCAAGCACAAGGGTTCAATGGGGAGCAGCAGTGATGTGAAGGGGATGAGAGAGGATGAGAGGAGCTCGAATACCCGTCACAGCGCAAGACTTGCTTCCCTCTGCCTAAGCCCCTCCAACAGTGAACTCATCCTTCTGGAGCTTGGTCACATAAGAAGATTGGGCTGTATTATCTTCTATGAAATTTGTAATCTGCTTATCTGTTGTTGTTTGTCTTCCTAATTTAGTTTTCTTTTTCTTTGCGCTAAAAAAAAAGAGAATTTCTCTTTTGCCATTAGTTCTCTGGATTAATAATGCAGAAAAATCATAACATCTGGGGTATTACATTTTTCTCCTAGAGGCAAGCAGCAGTGTCGCAAGCACAGGGCTGTTACGCTTGCAGAGTACCCAGAGAAAGGGAAGCCACTGAGCTGGGAATTTTTACTTAAAAACAAATTGAATGAGTGAATAAAGAAAATCATTAAGGCTTCATCTATAAATACTCTCTAATTTAAATTCACATCGACGTGAAATTTTAAAGATTTATTTCCATAATTTGAAGTAAAAGGTATTTGTTTTAGGGGTGATTAATTCACACACTGCCTTATGGGTAAGGGAAAATTGCAGGATAAGGGTAGTATAATGGTTAGTGTCTGTGTACTAAAAGTGTGAGAGAAGATTTTAGCCAAGCTTTTTCTAGTTCCTTCTTCCTATTAGCATAGCTGTCATAGAATTTCCTGATTCATCAGCGTTGAACAGGTACTCATTTTATCACGAGCGTAAATAAAATTATCTCAGTGGTTAAACGAATTACCCACACCAGAAAAACAATGGACAAGAATAAAGAAACAGAGAGAACTGTTACCTGGTTTAGAGTTGGAAGCAGTTAGAACAACTGTGTTGCTCAGTGTTTTTTAATTCATAAGGAAAAATGTATCTCCTTTAAGAAAAGAAAATATTTTAAAGTATGATCATAATGAAACTTAGTAAATATTATGTATAACATCTAGGGCTCAGGGACCAGAGTCCTTTACCCAGACATCATCCTGCAAATCCATCAGAGAAGCTCCACTGCTCTTGCTGGATGGAAAGCTGGGTTATTTGGTTGAGTTATCAGGGGGACGGCTGTTAATGGCAGATGTCTGTGCAGGGGTAGTGCGGTGCAAGTTCATGTTTTGTTCACGAGGCAATCGCTTTTGAGCATTTGGGGGTGTGAGGGATGACTCCTCTTCTGCAGCTCTTCTTTTTCATATGCTGGCCTGTGCCTGGCTCTCTAACAATTTTAGAAGGTTCAGTGTTCTTAATAATTTAACAAATTAAATTTAAGGGTTTATTTTAACATTTTTGTTCTTTCCTATATTATTAGCAAGTTGCCTGCTTTCCCTGCAAGGCTGTTTAGTGACTAGAATGGAAAGCACACAACAATACTTTTTTCTTTCTTTTTTATTTTTTCTTGAAAAAATTGGTATTTATGAGGATCATGATATTTCAGATTCTATAGACAATTGTAGCACCTTAAATATCTGCTGTCCTTTGTCACTCCTTGGATCCAACCCAGACTTGAGGCCTTGTTTCCATGGAGGCAATGCTTGTTATTAAAGATATCTCTTCTACAAACAGACTTGTCAGTTCGCATGCCTTTGGTTCAGGCTTTATAGTTTTAAGCCTTATCTGGAGCTTTTATGTTCCATCATCTTTGATCTTCTGCCAGAAGGCTTTATGTTGCAGACTAAGGTTATGATGTTTGCATGTTTTACTTCTCAGTTGCTCTGTAAACGGCAAACAAGAGTTCCTTCCTTCACACAGCAGCATTACAAGTCCTTGAACATGGACAAAGCATGTATTTATTTCATTACTCTTATTATTTGCACATTTTTCAAAGCGTGAATATCTATTGGCAAATACCTTAAGTTATTAAGGCTAGGCTCCTGCCTTGCTCTCCCTCAAGACAAACCAGAGTGTGGGAGGCTTGAACTGGGAATATATTTCTCTTCAAACTATTTTCCCCATGAATCCTATTGATTTATTTGTACATTCTTTTTTTCAGTAAAGATTTAACATTTCTGCAGTTTGGGTGGAAGGCTACAATGTGAACTTTTAGGACAGAAGATGCAGTCTGATTATCAAGTCACCTGCTGGCATATTATTTCACCCATTTTATCTCTTTGTGTTGCCAGAATAGTATACATCAATTTTGTTGCCAGAATCATAGAATTCCAACAGACTTTAGGTTTTGACAGATGGGAATCCGCCATTGCTAGTGATAAACTGTTACAGTCGCTAATTATCTCTCTGTGCTTATTTTAGCTTTCCTTCCTTCATCACTCTTCTTTCTTTTTCTGTATTATAGAGGCCTTACACTGTAGGTTTTCTTCCTGCCAATGTGCTTATATATCCTGTTCTGGGCACCGTTCAGTCTTGTCTGATAAACTAAACAGGTTGGATTGTTTAAACCTCTTTCTGTAAAGCTTTTTTAATACCCTAGAATCATTACTGTTGTTCTTTGCATATTCTTTTCTATTATTGTACCAATCACAATCAAGTGAATCATACAGCAATGGTTTTTCAGATAAACACTCTTTTCCTTCTCAGAATTTTATGCACTTTTTCTTATGGAAGCTCAATTAGTCTTTGATAATAGCTTCAAAATTTTTAATAAAGATTTTACTTGCTGGGGCACAACTTGATGGTGTTTAAATACAAGGAGGACTTTCAATTTTTTAGTTGAAAGAAAAATCTATCGCTAAAATGAATAGCCATTTTGAAACTGAAATGTAAAACTAATTGACATTTTGAAAACAAAATTTAGAATGAAAATAATTACCAGAAAAACTATATAAGGAAATAGGTATGCATGAAATTTACCCTGTTAAGTAATTGGAAGGCACTGTTCTTTGTTCACTGTAGCTAATACATGGGGTATAGAGGCTTTGGATTGCAATAAGGAAAAGCTAGGACACATTGGGAAAACTTTCTAACAATAAATACGCTTAAGTACTAGAATGAATTTCCAACAGAGATTGTGGAATTTCCATCATTGGAGGATTTGCATACAGATTTGCCAGAAAAGTATAGTTGATTGTGGTTTGGATTTGGGATGAAGGAGCAGATGGCATTGAAGATACTTTTAGTGTTTCTTTCAAAATTTCTTGACAATAGATATTTCTGCAGAATTCTGTGAATCTGTGGTCCTATCAAAGTTGATGTCTTCCATTGAATTCACTGAGTGGGAAGTTGAAGCTATCAAACAATCTGGTGACCTGAAGTTACTCAGATACTCTTACCCCCTGAATATTCACAGGTAGTGGATGGTGCTGGTGGTTTCCTCTTTCCCTAAATCATCTGAAGCTGTTTTGGGGCAGATGGAGGGATTAGGTAGAATACCAAGGTACCTGCCAGTCCTATTTTTATTAGTTCTAAGATTTTACAATTTGATTCTGAGCACTCTTATTAAAAATGGCCATACATACAAAGGTCTCATAAAGAACAACCTGCAGTAAGGAATGTTATGGATTAGCAAAGCCCTGGCATGTGTTTTTGTGTATTCTACTCATAACTGTTACTAGGCTTTTGCCTTGCCACCCCATATCTGTAGCTCCTCTGAGCCTCAAGTTCCTCTTACACCCAGTTTAGAATAACACTTTTTTGCCTCTTAAGAACTGAAAACCCAGATCCTTTTCCAATCAGATGACCTTAATTCTTTCAGGCTCTCTGTGAGGAGGAAGACAGTTGTTCTAATAAAAAGAACAACCTCAGAGCCACCCAGTATCATTAAGGTGACCAAGAGGAGAATAAATTTGGGGCAGGGTAAGCAAGGAAAGCTTACTGTCAAGAATAGGAAGCTCCTGCTGTGAGCTTGATTCATTGTTAAATGTAGCAGAAAAGACCTTTTGGACCAAGTGTCTCAGAGTTGTGAGAATCCTTTGAACGAGGAGAATTTGTACTGGCCTTCCTTATGGTTTGCTCCACTGAATAGTCATTGTCATGATGCACTGACTTCTGAACCATTTTTTTTTTTCAGAGTGAGCTTTACTGGTTAAACCTGAGATTTCTTACATAGCTGTGAAAGCTTCTCTGTGCTTCAGCTCCCTTTCATTTCCAAAATTAGTGTGTTATTTGCCTGCCTCAAAGCATCTATGTAGCAAACCAAGATCCTTTTAATAAAGTTAGCCTAATCTGTGATGTATCCAACTAGCATAATGGCAAAGGTGTGAAACTGTGCCTACAGAGGGTTTGGGGGCTGATATTCTAAAACTGTTAAAGTGACACATACAAGAAGCACCATGTTTTTTCTTTGCAAATACAGCCTCAAGGTGATATAAGGATTAAAAAAATAGTGTCTGTAAAGTTCTTAGGATTCTTATAGGTTTGGCTTTGCAAGTGAAAAGCAGTTATTCTTTTTTTGGGATAATAACTAGTATATAACTAGATACTATATATTAGTATGCAACTAGTAATACTAGACAACTAGTCCTGTTGTTTGAGGAAGAGGAACTTGCCAGGGTAAGTTCACACAAGGATACTCAGCTTCAGTCATTCTCCTATAATCAGATTTCTGAATGTATTTATACACTTAAGAACATAGAGTCCAAGCAGGATTTCTAGAAGCCTCCAGTGTTGCCTTCGTAGGCGTGGCGACCTGGTTCAGGAACGGCACGGCGACCAATCCCAGGCCGCTCGGTCCATCAGCTCGCAGACACCAATGTGGTGGACGGCAAATGGCATTTATTAGTGGGTAACACGGCATTATATA